>SDVV010021464.1:0-13126 GCA_016164225.1 Gammarus roeselii
ACTGCGGACACCAGAACCGCCACTGCGGACACCAGAACCGCCACTGCGGACACCAGAACCGCCACTGCGGACACCAGAACCGCCACTGCGGACACCAGAACCGCCACTGCAGACGCCAAAACCGCCACTGCTGACGCCAGAACTGCCACTGCTGACGCCAGAACCGCCACTGCTGACGCCAGAACCGCCACTGCGGACACCAGAACCGCCACTGCTGACGCCAGAACCGCCACCCTGGCCTTCAGCAACACCTTCACTACCACCAGCAACGCTACTATAACCAACCCCAGCTGCAGCTTTGTTTGCAGACGCCGCACTCATCAACAGGAATCCTTCTGGCAATGATCTCCTGTTGCTGTCTGTTGGTTAAGTCTTGGTATATAACCTCATTGAATTCCTCTTGAAATCCTAAATTTTTGGTACAGCCCAGCAGCAATCTGGAACTTCATAAACAAGCTAGTTTTGCTGATCCCCACAAGTCCACTGAGCTCAATTTTTCCAACATTCAGAGCTAAGCAATCTTCAGCAAACTTTTCCTTCACAATCTCAGCACTGCCAGTCTGGAAACCTCTTGAGAACAATAAAACCCTAGCGGCGTCCTGTTTGCGCAACACACTCAAATCTCCATGAATTCAAAACTGTTGCTTTTTATGCCATTGGTCCATCATGTGGCTCATTAACAGATTGTCTGCCAGATGCAGACTCAAACCTTCTTGACATCTTGTCAACTCTTTTGGTCAGAGATCCAACAACAACTTACACAACCCAGTCTCTTCACTTGAAATTCAAGCAAGTTTCATTCTACCAGAACATCTACTTCTCCTGCATGAATACTGCACTATCCTTCAAATGACAACAGGCAACATCCTCATCAACCCCACCTAAGTCAAGACCAATCACTATTAAATTTCCCCTTGCAGTCCGAACAAGAAACCAAGGTACCCATCAGAACTGAAAGAATGGTTCACACCCCTCCCATCCAAGCCCTCAGACTCACAGGCCACTGCTGCCTAAAATTTATGAAACTGCTAAGGTGAATGGGGGAGCTTCCATTGCCAAGATGCTGCCACCACCATATGCCTCCAGCAGATTTGTGTACTTATTTGCAACCGTCTGTATCCTCTTCTCTTCATCAAGCTGTATGCACAAGCTGTCCATTGTGATCTACTGTTTGTGCATGCTCCTCTATCCCTTGTAATGAACTTGGCATTTCTCCTCTTCCTTCACCTCAACCACAATATGATCATACATCTTAAGGCTGTTCCTGTCCCTCACCCTTGCCTTCTCAATCACCTACAGCACCCATCTCAACAAAAGATGCCACTAAAGTAGCCTGATATTGCACTCACTGCTGCTGTTGGGTTGGGTGGCCTCTTGATCAGCAATACCAAGTTTACATTCACGTTACACTGCACATTTATGTGGCAAAAGCTAACTTGCATTATTAGATCTCTGTACAAATAGGGGGCCAGCCTGTTGTAATATGCAATTCAGTAGGTGTTCAGCACAGGTTGTAGGTAGCCAAGTGTTGAAATTGTTTCCTCAGAAAATGCTGATCTCATTTGTTGTTAGCTCTAAGCTTTAAAAAAAAGGTTGATGGTCTTGACAGTCCTCATGGTCAAATACTTGCTATGGATATTGCCAATTTTTCAGTTAGTATTGTAAGATAGATACTTGTTTATATTCCACTTGAACAGAAAGCAGTGTTGTAACTTGTAGTCTATTTACTTTGGTATGTATGTATAGGCATACAGCCGTTTTCCCCTAGTTAGGAGGGTGGCTAAGTTAGGTTGACACAGAGGGGGGAGGCGCCCAATCTCCCCCCTGCTAGACCGCCGCGTCCATGCTGAGGCTTGAACTTGCGACATGCAGCACCAGAGGCTGACGCTGCAGTCCGACATGCTAACTATTTTATGATTATTCATTTCATGTTTTATTGTTATTTTTAAGTGGATTTATCTTTCAGGTAGCTATGGAGTCAAAGGGTGACAGCGATGATGAAATAGCAGAGTTGCGAATACAAGCTCTGTTAACCAAACGTCTAAATGAAGCTGAAGTATCTCCATCTCGACCAGTTAAGTCACCGGTGACATCCTATCAAAATCAATACCCAAATGATGGACAAAATAGACAACAAGTAAGTTCCATGATTAACCCAGCCTTCTTAATGATTTTGCTCTGGAACTATAGCTTTAGTTTTAGTTTGGATGTAATCTGTCTATACCAGTGCACATCACTGCAAAGTCAGCCCAAAGTGAAGCTATGATAGTTGCAGTGTCTAGTTCAACCTATTGAACTAAAATGGACCTACTTAACAGACTCATGAGATGTTATGTTAGGTTATTGTACTCTTTAACACAGCATGTGTCTACAAATTATCGTCTGTTCTTGCTGTTCTCACTTATGAGCTTCTCTCTTGACCTATTTTTTCACAATTCTTCTTCAAATGATAAAACTGACATCCTGCAGGAATGGATACAAATTTCAGGCATTTTTATTCATACAAAGGCACCATCTTGCTAAGTGTGGAAATTGCATTTATTTATGGAACTGGTAATTGTAAGTATTGCCGACCTCATTTAAGTTCACAGTCCTGATGGAAAATTTTCATATCCTGTAGCTATATTGATAGTTTGTGTTTGGTCTTTGTGTGATAATGATTATGCTGATTTTGTTTGTTTTCATTTTTCAGTTTGGTAGGCCAGTGGATTCTTCTGGTAACATCAACGCTGGCAGCAACATCTTAGTTTTGACTTCAGCGTCTCATGGGGGAGGGGGTCACTATGGCAACCCAAACCAATGGCCTCAACAATCCACGGGTAACAACCCTCACGACTGGAACAACAGTCAAGCCAACAACCAGCACCATGGCAACAACTATGGTGATAATAGATGGAGAGGAGGAGGTGGAGGCGGTAGAGGCTATTATGATGATCGGGGTAGAGAACGGCCTCCACAGGGTGGTTACACTGGCAGTAACCCTCCCCAATATGGGGGCCGCGGCAGCAATGGCGGATTCCATGGATCAAATTCTGGCAATAACTGGAAAGGGCGAGGAGACTATAGCCACCAGACTGGTCCTCCAAATCAGCAGCACTACACTCAAACTCAGAGCCAGCATATGCAGCAGTTACCTCCTGCTCAACAGGTAGAAGAAAACAAGCCACAAAACCATGGTGGTACAAGTAAGGCTCCTGGGCTAGCTCTGCCACAAGACAAATATACCAACAAAACAGGGATCCTTGCTAAGATTGCAGAAAAACCTGCTGAAAAGAACATCAGTGCAAGATGGCAAAGGCTACAAAGCTCAGATAGTGACAGTGAGACTGACTCTGATAGTTCTGATTCTGATAGTTCTAGCAGTGGTTCATCTAGCTCTAGTGACTCTAGTAGTGACACAGGGAGTACAAGCAGCTCATCTAGTGAGAGTGATGATGAAACTGTTGCAAACAAAGATCCTTCTGTGAAAATCTCCTCAAAGGATCAGAAATGTAGAGATAAAGATCATTCAAAACATGCATCTCAAGATAAATCTCTAAAAAAGCACAATGAAAAACATACTCTAAATGCTGAGTTACCACTCATAAAGCAAGAACTACAAACCACTGATCAGCTCGTTGACGTGGGCAAAAAATCTTCAAGTCCACATGAAAGATCTCGGGATAACAAAAGTCATGAGAGACTGAAATCTCCATCCCATGATAACAAAAAAATGTTGTCTCCCTTTGAGAAACTAAATTTGCCAACAAGTAGATCTCCCTACAGCAGGATTTCAATGTCACCTTTGAGGAAGCAAAAAGAAGCTGGTAAAAAAATGTCTAGATCCCCATTCAGGCGAGGTTCAAGGTCTCCTTTCAACCGAATGTCAAAGTCTCCATGTAAAAGAAGTTCAAGATCACCATTCAGAAGAGGTCCACAATCTCCCCTGAGAAGGAATTCCAAATCCCCATTCAAAAGGGATTCTAGGTCTCCACTAAAGAAAAGTTCAAGGTCTCCTTTAAGGCATATCTCAAGTTCGCCAAACAGGAGAAGTTCAAGATCTCCATTCAAGAGAGGATCAAGGTCTCAATTGAGACAAGCATTACGGTCACCTTTCAGGAGAACATCCCCTTTCAAGAAAGGTTCAAGGTCTCCATTTAGAAGAAGTTCAAAGTCTCCTAATAGGAAAAAATCACAGTCTCCTTTCAAGAAGAGCTCAAGATCCCCCATGAGAACAAGTTCAATGACTCCCTTCAGAAAAAGTTCAAAATCCCCTTTCAGGAAGAGTTCCAGGTCTCCTTTCAGAAGAGCCACAAGGTCTCCCTTTAGAAGAGGCTCAAAGTCTCCTTTCAGGAGAGTTTCAAGGTCTCCCTTCAGGAGAGGCTCAAAGTCTCCTTTCAGGAGAGACTCAAAGTCTCCTTTTAGGAGAGGGTCAAGGTCTCCTTTCAGGAGAGGCTCAAGGCCTCCCTTCAGAAGAGGCTCAAGGTCTCCTTTCAGGAGAAGCTCAAGGTCACCCTTCAGGAAGGGTTCAAGGTCTCCCTTTAGGAAGGGATTACGATCTCCTTTTAGGAGGGGTTCAAGGTCTCCCTTTAGAAAAGGTTCAAGGTCTCCCTTTAGAAAGGGTTCAAGGTCTCCTTTTTGGAAGGGTTCCAGGTCTCCTTATAGGAAAAGTTCAAAATCTCCCTTTAGAAAGGGTTCAAGGTCTCCCTTTAGGAAGGGTTCAAAGTCTCCTTTTAGGAAGGGTTCAAGGTCTCCTTTTAGGAAAGGTTCAAGGTCTCCTTTTAGGAAAGGTTCAAGGTCTCCATTTAGGAAGGGTTCAAGGTCTCCATTTAGGAAGGGTTCAAGGTCTCCATTTAGGAAGGGTTCAAGGTCTCCATTTAGGAAGGGTTCAAGGTCTCCTTTTAGGAAGAGCTCATGGTCTCCTTTTAGGAAGAGATCAAAATCTCCTTTTAGGAAAGGCTCGAGATCTCCTTTTAGGAAAGGCTCAAGATCTCCTTTTAGGAAAGGCTCAAAATCTCCTTTTAGGAAGGGCTCAAGATCTCCTTTTAGGAAGGGCTCAAGGTCTCCCTTCAGGAGGGGCTCAATACCTCCATTCAAAAAGGGGTCAAAATCTCCCTTCAGAAAGACCTCAAGGTCTCCTTTCAGAAAGGGCTCAAGATCTCCTTTCAGAAAAAGCTCAAGGTCTCCCATCAGAAAGGGTTCAAGGTCTCCTTTCAGAAAAGGCTCAAGGTCTCCTTTCAGAAAAGGCTCAAGGTCTCCTTTCAGAAAAGGCTCAAGGTCTCCTTTCAGAAAGGGCTCACAGTCTCCAATCAGAAAAGGTTTAGTGCCTCCCTTCAGAAAGTGCTCAAGGTCTCCCTTCAGAAAGGGCTCAAGGTCTCCCTTCAGAAAGGGCTCAAGGTCTCCCTTCAGAAAGGGCTCAAGGTCTCCCTTCAGAAAGGGCTCAAGGTCTCCCTTTAGAAAGGGCTCAAGGTCTCCCTTCAGAAAGGGCTCGAGGTCTCCTGTCAGAAAGGGTCCAAGGTCTCCTTTCAGAAGAGGCTCAAGGTCACCCTTTAGAAAAGGCTCAAGGTCTCCCTTTAGAAGAGGCTCAAGATCACCCTTTAGAAGAAGCTCAAGGTCACCCTTTCGAAGAAGCTCAAGGTCACCCTTTCGAAGAAGCTCAAGGTCACCCTTTAGAAGAGGCTCTCGGTCACCCTTTAGAAGAGGATCACGGTCTCCCTTTAAAAGGGGCTCACGATCCCCTTTCAGAAAGGGTTCAAAATCTCCCATTAAAAGAGAAACTAGATCTCCACATAAAAGATCTATCTTCAAAAAAAGTTCCAGGTCACCATTCAGGAAAAGTTCGTGGTCTCCACTAAAGAAAAATTTAGTTACTCCAGTTAGAAGGTCTTCCAAATCGCCTGGTAAGCAAGGTTCAAAGTCTCCTTTTTGCAGAGAAATACAATCCCTTCAGCGTAATTTGTCTAAGTCTCCCTTCAATAAAGGTCCTAAGTCACCATTAAGAAGAAGCTCAAAATCTCCATTGAAGAAGAGATCTTTGTCAGTTATTCGAAAAAAATCCAAATCTCCTCCCAGAAAATCCTCTAAATCTCCATTTACAAGGGGGTCAAGGTCTCCATTTAGGAAAAGATCAAGGTCTCCATTTAGAAGACGATCGAAATCTCTAATCAGGAGAAGAACTAGGTCTCCTTTAAGGAAAGGTTCTAGATCTCCATTCAGGAGAGGATCAAGATCTCCATTCAGGAAGGGATCAAGATCTCCATTTAGGAGAGGATCAAGATCTCCATTCAGGAGAGGATCAAGATCTCCATTCAGGAGAGGATCAAGATCTCCATTCAGGAGAGGATCAAGATCTCCATTCAGGAGGGGATCAAGATCTCCTTTCAGGAGAGGATCAAAGTCACCTTTCAGGAAAAGTTCAAGATCTCCTTTCAGGAGGGGTTCCAAGTCTCCTATCAAAAACGCGGTTAGAAGTTCTTCTAGGTCTTCATTTATAAAAAAATCTGGTTCTCCCTTAAGAACTCTTCCCAGAAAATCCAGGTCTCCTGTTGGGAAAGGTCCTAATGTAGGTACACCTTTAAGAGACGATAAATCCATAAGTAAAAAGTCATGTTCTCCAATAAGAAAAAAATCCAGTTCTCCTGTCAGAAAAGTTTCCAAAAGCCCCTTTAGAAGAAACGCCAAGTCGCCATTAATGCGGCGTCCCAGATCGCCAATAGCCCGGCATCTTAACTTGCATGATTCACAGAAGAAAAGATCCAAATCTCCTTTTTCACACCCATCTTTATTAAAGGCGAGTTCTAAATCTCCAGTTAGACGAGGATCACAGTCCTCCAGAAAAAGTTCGAAATCTCCTCACAAACATATCTCCAAATCCCCCACTGGAAAGATGTTTAGACCACCGTTCAAGAAACGCTCCGTTTCTCCCATTGGGAGAGGCTCAAAACCTTCACCTATGGTAACAAGTAGAAATTTATCCAAGTCTCCTCAAAGGAAAGGAATTCAGCCGGCCCACGTGAGGTTGTCTAGATCACCTACCAGGAAAATATCTCCCAGAAGACACTCCAAATCTCCATTTGCACCAAGTTCAACAATGCCTTTCAAACACGACATCATGCAAACAAAGACTGTCAGCAATAGACGCTCTCTATCTCCCAAGTCGGGAACATCTCGCTTCAATAAATTTAATGAAAGGGGGATCTTAGATGTATCCAATTCACAGTCTTCCCAAAAGAACATTCACGCTCTCTCAGCAGAACGTGAAAACACTTCTAAAATTGGTCACAAGGAGATTGCTTTGAGGAATAAATTTGATAATGAGCGTAACAGACGTAACTCTTCTCAGAATCTTACCACTGATGATTACTCTGCCAAACATGAGTCACGATCTTATCCAGATGATTCGTCAAACAAAAAGAACTATTCCAACTCAATGGGAGCTGATAGTCCATCTCGAAGAGGCAGGGATGAATACAATCGAAAGCTTCATGGCTCTCCACAATTGACTGACAGATCTCGGGGCAATCTGACTTCCAACTACTCATCTGCGGGATCTTTGCATGGTGAGCGGCCATTGACCAAATCTGGAAGAGATACTGTGAACCCAGACTTCACGAATGCTGGCATCGACAGAGAACGTGGGATCTCGCCTCATAGACGTCAACGAGATGGATCGCGAGATAGGCATCGTAACCAGTTAGATGCTCGTAATCGCAGACTTGGAACGCCAGGCCGTTTTTCCCCCACCAATGACGAGAACAACCGACGAATGCAAGATAATCTTCAAAGTCAGTCTGACCATCAACAAGGATCACTAAACCGACGTCTTGGTCCATCTGATTATCGTCAAGGTCCTCCTGATCATCGACCTGGACTTCCTGACAATCGCCTCGGACGATTTGATTTGCAAGGAGTGCCTGAAATTCGCCAAGAAGCTGAATTTCCTCAAGGATCTCACACTCAACGTCAAGAACCTATTGATCGGCCAGTTGGTCCTATTCATTTTCAGGGGTTGTCAGACTTCCGCCAGAGTGCACCAGGCTTTAGACAAAATCAGCCAGAATTTCGTCAGGGTCTGTCAGGTAATCAAATGAATGATGTACGTCAGCTTCCTCCCGGTTTACGTCAGGGGCCTCAAGTTTTCCGACCTCCTGATCAACGGCACAGGCCACTTGAAGAACGTCTCGGTCCTAATTACAGACCAGACCAAGCGGACCGTTGGCAAGGGCCTTTAGATAGGCAGATACCATTCAATCGTCACGGTCAACCTGATCTACCTCCTGGACAACAAAGCCTTCTTGGAGCTCCATCAAATCTTCGTCAAGGTCCACCGCAGTTTCGTCAAGGCCCACCTGATCTTCGCCAAGGTCCACCTGATCTTCGACAAGGCCCACCCGATCTTCGTCATGGCCCACCTGACCTTCGTCATGGCCCACCTGACCTTCGTCATGGCCCACCTGACCTTCGTCATGGCCCACCTGACCTTCGTCATGGCCCACCAGATCTTCGTCATGGCCCACCAGATCTTTGTCAAGGCCCACCTGATCTTTGTCAAGGCCCACCTGATTTCCGTTCAGGTCCACCCGATCTTCGTCAAGGTCCCCCCGATCGTCGTCAAGGTTCACTTGATCTTCGTCAAGGGCCTCCTGATTTCCGCCACGGGCCACCCGATCTTCGTCATGTGCCGCACGATCTTCGGCCTGGCCCACCAGATCGACGTCAAGGTCCTCCTGACCTCCGATCTGGCCAAGGTCCTCCCGACAATCGTAATCGAGTAAGACTACCTGATATTCGCCATGGGTCGTCTGACACCGGTCAGAGATTGCTTGAAAATTCCGGGTCACTTGACCATCGCCAGGGATCATCTGATCGTCGCCCAAGAGCCTCGGATCATCGTCAGGGACCACTTGATCATCGTCAAGGACCTCCCGACCATCGTCAGGGACCACATGGTCGCTTTCAGAGTCCGACAGGTCAGTGGTTAGAACGGAGAGACTCTCGAGGTACTTCCTCAACCTCTTGGCAAGGACCACAAAATCAGAGAGTAGACCATCCCGAATTTGGACGAGGACCAAATCGAGACCGAATTCGGGCACACGAACCGAAGCTTGATTCATTGTCTAACCACCCAGTACATTCTGACCAACGAGATGAAAATAATAGTTACGGACACGATCACTCACTGCGTGGGAAAAACATAAAGGATAACTCCGACTTGAGGGGATCAGACCTTCGCACTGGACCTTTGTCGCGCCAAACACGAGAGACTTCCATGGGACGTCCTTCAGGTCGTGACGGCGAAAGAATCGTGCGTTCGGGAAGCGTACCACCACCAAAATCTGGTCCGGTAACTCTATCAGATGAGTCAGGTAACCGACTGATTCAATCACAACGTCGCAAAGACCGAGCAGACCGACGGCAACCCGAAACAACCGTTTCAGAACGTGACGAGAACAACCGTCGTGTCGATTCTAGACGTTCTCGCGATCGTCGATCACCTGCCAAGCCAGACGACGCACCTTTGGGAAAGGGCTCACAGAAAAGACGGTCAGCTGATAACGCGTGTAGGCCAAACAAGCCAGACCACCAACGAGGAAGAGAATCTGATCGACGTCGATCGCCACAACGTTCTTCTGGTCGCCGATCCAATGAGCAACCACCTCAGGAGAGAATGGGAGGGTCGCCAAAGAGGTCTGCGTCTGTTGACAAACGTTCGAATAAAAAATCACCTGTGCCTAGTGATCGCAGTCAACGGCACAATGGATCCAACAAAAGAAAGCAGAGATCACCCGAGAAGCGTGAATCATTCAGTAAACAAAAGGTTGATGACAAGCCCGAGGCAGTCGGAAATGCTGGCCTAGACAGAGAAACGGATAGGTGTACTCGTAAAGACAACGAAAAAGGACTCGAAAAGTCATCTGACCAATCAAGTGACACCGGGAGAACAATCAATAAAACAGAACTGCAAAAAGTGCGTGCTGAAGCAACTTCCTCAAGAATATCGACTGATGATGATAGTTTGAACAACAAACCACCGGTGTTGGAAAAGGTGAGGAAAGGACCACGGACGCCTCCTCTTCCACCACCCTCCGAGATGCCATCAAACAACAACACGCCCAGCTTATCACCGTCTCCGGGGAGAGACACTAACCATACTCCTGTCAGAGAGCTGAAAACAACAGGATCCCTCGAACCAGATGCACACATGGAGGCTCAGGAGCTGGCTATTGAAATGCATGTTCCAGCTGAAGAAGAACGAGCATTTGCTTCTCTGGAAGAGGTGACAACAAATAAGGTCGCTGAGAAACCGGCAGACGAACAAAAGAAAAGTCCCATCACAGATTCCAAACAAGTTAGTGAACCATATCAAACTCAGACCAAACAAAGTGATGGGGACCAAAAAAGGGAACCTATTGAAAGACGAGAAAGAACGTTTAGTAAACCTGAAAGTGGCACCAGCCATAACGAAAAGTGTGTGTCATCACTTAACAGTATTATGATAGAGTACTCCGAAAAAAATGGTCGCGACAGCAACCAGTCGGAACGATCCAGTCAAGATGATCAAAGACGAAAAGAATGCTTACTAGCAAAGGGAAAGCCACAGAGGAGAAACAGACGGGACGATCCAAGAAGCGAGAAATCTGGCCATCGAGAATCCAGAGCCGAAGGTAGAGAAGAATATGGTCGAACGAACAAACAGTCGCGTGACGGGAAGAAGAGAGAGTGGTCGGGTGACCGGGGAAACCTGAGATTGAACAGCGAGTTGCAGAAAGGAGCGAGGGATGAGTGTATAGAAAAGTCAAGCGACCGTGAAAAGGCTAAGAAGGATGATAGAAATGTGCCAAATGATCGTACAAGACAAAGAAATGAAGAGGTGCCCAAAGCAAAGAAGGATGCGAGCGACAAGAATTGTGATCGTGGAAGTTATAGGAATGATCACGAATCGGTCATAGCAAAGAAAGGAGATAGAGATTGGTCCAGGGATCGCGGAAGAGATTTTGAGTCTCATAAGGAAAAGAAAGATGACAGGGGTGTGTCCAGAGAAAGGGGAAAAGAACGAAATGCTCGTGAGTCTCGAAAAGATAAGAAAGATGAAGCAGATTTGTCAGACAACCGTAAAAGATCAAGAAATGAGCCTGAATCTCCCAAGCGAAAGAAGGAGAAGGAAGATTCTCATAAAGTGGAGAAGAAACACAGGAGGAAACGCAATGAGTCTTTAGACGAGGGAGATGTATGTCAAAGAAAACGAAGGAAGTTAGAGGGAGCAGCTAAAAAGAAGAAGAAATCAAAAACTCGCGACAGTGACCAAGATTCTCCTAAAAACAGCAAATCAATATCCAAGAAAAAGAAGAAAAAGGAAAAGAAAGCCAAGAAGAGTAAGAAATCGAAAAAGCATCACACCGAATCAGAAGAAGAGCATGAAGTGAAAAAATCCAAACGAGGTGAGTGACCATATGAACATGTTACGATATTTTAGCACCGAAGCCAAGGTATCGAGGTAACCCGTCACAAATTTTGAAATCTATTATCGTGTAATTTGACGGATAATGCATAAGAAATCTTTAGCTGGGGAGACGTTTATTTGGCTCTGCAAGGACGAAGACTCTAACGGGCTAAAAAATTCGGATCAAACATCATAACACAGGCTGACGCACATGCGCACGCGCACAATATACGTCCTAAATTTTCTCTTTTCGCGGGCTAATAACAGTCAAGTTGCGCTCTTCAACGCAACATTTTTCTAAGACTCTCATCCTTTGTCTTCGTTTCATTTATGCTGTTCTCCGTTCGCTCTATTCTTGCAGTTCTCGTGTGTGAGATCCCCTAACCACCATATAGCCTTAGCACCTTGTGAGTTTTTGTTCTTTCTGTGGCACCCGTGCATACCTTTGACACTCGCTGCGTAATGGATTTTGGCTTTAGTCACAGCAGAAAAAGGCAAACTTTCTAATCTAGAAAATGTTTCATGCGTAATACTGCACTAGTCTCGTTTTTTTATGGAAAGCCTCGTCCTTCTAATCTAATCGCTGGTTTGACCTTCGGTGCCAGAAAGACGCTGACTCGAACGCTCTTGAAAGCCTTGCCACTTCAATCTTGTAGATCAAACTTTTTCCTTATATTGAATGGATTTCCATCGAAAGCTGTTGGGTCCTGCTGCTGACGCCTCACCCCTGACCCGAATTGTGTGCTGCGGGGTCGAATTGTGTGTTGCGAGGCCTTGACAGAGCCCTTAAACGCGGAATTGCTAAGGTTCATTTTATGTGTGTGTGCACTTGGGCAGTGTCAGGTGCGCTTTGCCGTCCTACTCACCCCTTCTAGGGTATTCGGCCTTACGTTTGTATCTGTTTGAATGTATTTTAATTAGGGATGCGACGAGGTATTGGCAAATGATGAAAGTATCGGTATCTGCGAAAGCTTGCCGATGCTTTTAAATATACAGATACAGACACTAGGCCGCATCCCCCAGAAAGGGGGGTGGCCGACGGCAAGGCGCACCTCACACAACTTAGCCCTTAAGTGCTAAAGGGTCCGGCCGGTAGCCCCTCAGCTAAACTCTGGGTCACGAGTGCAGTCCGAGGATCCGTCGTCAGCAGCAGGGCCCGACAGTTTTCACTGGTTTACCCCCGCCGCGTCATAATAGCCGGACCCCCCCCACCCACGACCATCCCAACATCGGGCTGCCAAGGGCGGGAAAGCACATCAGAGCAGCGTCAAAATCAACCATTCTCCACTCACGCCTGTTCATTGCACGCTCTCTCGCTACCTCTACATTCATGTCTCTCCTTCCCAACGCTTGCTTCAGACCATCCATCCACCCAAACTTGGGTCCACCTCTAGGCCTGCGACCACTCGCCTCCGCATTCATCACCCTTTTCACTAATCTCTCTTCATCCATCCTCTCCATGTGCCCGAACCATCTCAGTACACGCGAATCCACTCTGTTCTCCAACTTCTTCACCATCCTTGTTCTGATTCGAACCACGTCGTTGGTGATCCGGTCTCTCAGCGTTACTCCAGCCATGCTCCTCAAACACTTCATCTCGAAAACATTCAATCTTCTTCTCTCCTCTGCTCTCACCCCCCAAGCCTCAGTTCCGTAGAGTACAGTTGGGACAACAACACCCTCATACAGCCCTCTCTTTGCTTCTAT
>SDVV010021466.1:0-13125 GCA_016164225.1 Gammarus roeselii
CACGTCATGCGCACGCCAGTACACTCACTCGTCATGCGCACGCCAGTACACTCACTCGTCATGCGCACGTCAATACACTCACATGTCATGCGCATGCCAGTACACTCACTCGTCATGCGCACGCCAGTACACTCACACGTCTTGAGCACGCCAGTATACTCACACGTCATGCGCACGTCAGTACACTCACACGTCATGCGCACGTCAGTACACTCACACGTCATGCGCACGTCAGTACACTCACACGTCATGCGCATGCCAGTACACTCACTCGTCATGCGCACGCCAGTACACTCACACGTCATGAGCACGCCAGTACACTCACACGTCATGGGCACGCCAGTAAACTCCCGCGTCATGCGCACGCCAGTACACTCACACGTCATAAGCACGCCAGTACACTCCCACGTCATGCGCACACCAGTACACTCACACAATATGCGCACGCCAGTACACTCACACGTCATGCGCACACCAGTACACTCACACGTCCTACGCACGCCAGTACACTCACACGTCATGCACACGTCAGTACACTCACACGTCATGCGCATGCCACTACACTCACTCGTCATGCGCACGCCAGTACACTCACACGTCATGAGCACGCCAGTACACTCACACAATATGCGCACGCCAGTACACTCACACGTCATGCGCACGCCAGTACACTCACACGTCATGAGCACGCCAGTACACTCACACAATATGCGCACGCCAGTACACTCACACGTCATGTGCACGCCAGAGTGACTCAACTGATCCGCTCTCGTGAGTGTACTACACATGTGGAGGGTAGTCTTATACCTCAAGGTTATAACTACTGTGCTGCAATGTTATAACTACTGTGCTGCAATGTTATAACTACTGTGCTGCAAGGTTATAACTACTGTGCTGCAAGGTTATAACTACTGTACTGCAATGTTATAACTACTGTGCTGCAATGTTATAACTACTGTGCTGCTATATTATAACTTCTGTGCTGCAATGTTATGTCTACTGTGATGCAAGGTTATAACTACTGTGCTGCAATGTTATAACTACTGTGGTGCAAGGTTATAACTACTGTGCTGCAATGTTATAACTACTGCGCTGCAATGTTATAACTATTGTGCTGCAATGTTATAACTACTGTGTTGCAATGTTATCACCACAATGCTACGAGGCTATAACTACTGCCTTCAAAGCAGTGGTTATAGCTTTGCAGCACAGTAGTTATACAATTGCAGAAGAGTAGTTATAACCTTGCAACCCAGTAACTAAAACCTTAAGGCATCTGACAGTGCTGCAAGATTAAAACTACTGTGCTGCAAGGTTAAAACTACTGTGCTGCAAGGTTAAAACTACTGTGCTGCAAGGATAAAATTACTGTGCTGCAAGGTTATAACTACTGTGCTGCAAGATTAAAAATACTGTGCTGCAAGGTTAAAACTACTGCGCTGCAAGGTTAAAACTACTGCGCTGCAAGGTTAAAACTACTGCGCTGCAAGGTTAAAACTACTTTGCTGCGAGGCTATGAATACAGTGCTGCAATGCTATGAATACAGTGCTGCAAGGCTATGAATACAGTGCTGCAAGGCAATGAATACAGTGCTGCAAGGCAATGAATACAGTGCTGCAAAGCTATAAACACAGTGCTGCAATGCTATGAATACAGTGCTGCAATGCTATGAATACAGTGCTGCAAGGCTATGAATACAGTGCTGCAAGGCTATGAATACAGTACTGCAAGGCTATGAATACAGTGCTGCAATGCTATGAATACAGTGCTGCAATACTATGAATACAGTGCTGCAAGGCTATGAATACAGTGCTGCAAGGCAATGAATACAGTGCTGCAAGGCAATGAATACAGTGCTGCAAAGCTATAAACACAGTGCTGCAATGCTATGAATACAGTGCTGCAATGCTATGAATACAGTGCTGCAAGGCTATGAATACAGTGCTGCAAGGCTATGAATACAGTACTGCAAGGCTATGAATACAGTGCTGCAATGCTATGAATACAGTGCTGCAATACTATGAATACAGTGCTGCAAGGCTATGAATACAGTGCTGCAAGGCAATGAATACAGTGCTGCAAGGCAATGAATACAGTGCTGCAAAGCTATAAACACAGTGCTGCAAGGTTATGACTACAGTGCTGCAAGGTTAAAACTACTGTGCTGCAAGGCTATGAATACAGTGCTGCAAGCTATAACTGCTGAGCTGATGATTCATATTTTATTATGATAACTGAACTCGTTTTAAATGTGATCCATCTTCTGAATACGCATTAATTAAAAAAAAGTCTTTAGGAACGTGCCAATTGATTTGCTTGTTTCCTCCAGTCCAGCATGTACGCGTCATTGGAGAGGGTGGCAATCCAAGGAGCACGACGGCACGAACTGCTCGTGACCCAACACTCGTATTTGTGTCACATTCCCCCTCCTCAGCAAATGACCATCGTGCAGCGACAATTTATAGTCAGCCATATTAAATGGTTGACGGGCATGCAGCTTGAGCTATCCACCGAAATATACCTATGTCAATTTGACCCAGTCATTGAATCATAAGTACCACACTACCGTATGCGTCCTAATGCATAATACCAACGCAATAAGTAATGAGGACATGTCAGAACAACGATTTTTGTACAGGTATCAATAATATTAATGTAAGTATAGAATCAGGTCTTATGAACGTTATTCTATGAAATCCTTACTGACAACTGTCTCACATACAAGGCAAACTTACTTGGATACTTGGAGGGACTTGGCTTGTAAAAGCTAGTTGCAGCGTAGCTGCCACCTGACCCACAGTTGCTGTGCCACATTCGCCAGTCAGATCCTGGCTCGGCGATGCGTTGAAGTAGAGTTGTTGAAGTAGAGTTGTCATCCATTTTGTCAAGAACTACTATGATTGTAATAGTATCGTGGTTCCTTTTCTTAAAATCGCATTGCTGGCAATAGTGTTTAGCGGCCTTTCCAAGTGATTTGTCGGAGCAGACGTTCATTCCCTGTTGGGAGAACAGTTGAGAGAACAGTCTTCAAAACAGCACACGCTGACGAAGACTTGGTACGTATCATCTGTATATTCTGTGTATTCCATGATTTGACCGATCAGTCAGATAACTTTTAATCAAGTGCGGACCTCTTTGGTATCAGGTGTGTAAAGTTAGCTGATGTAAACAAGCTATGACTCAGGTGAATACACAGACAGTCCGTGAATACACATACTGTCATGTCCTATAACCGAATTGTGTGACAAATAATTGGATTAGCATTCATAGTGTTGATTGCTTTATTGATTTAGTTGATAATTTGTGTACTTATAAACATGACTCCTAAATGCTGCTGAAGAAAATTGTCACTTTCGGTACAATTTTTTTATTTACATTGACCGTGTAGCCTTCCCCAATTTTTCCAAAGTTTATGGCTATGAATTTTTCAAAACGTCATTGGATAATAGCTTCTAGGTATTCAATCAGTCGTAATAATCCATTCCCTTCACCCCTGTAATTTTGAGGTGAAGCTTCTTTGAATTGGATCAAGTCTTTCCTGATCTATCCGTTTAGGGGAGAGCAATAGTCAATAACAGGTTGGATTAGTTGCTTCCAAAGATTCGGCATTGTCGTTTTATCTCTTGACAAAAAAGGTGCTCATAGCTCAGAAACACAGTCTTCTGCCACTAGCCTCGACCAAAACAATTTGTTCATTGAATAAAGCATTATTCTGCATTTTACGCCTAAGTCACACAAGCTTCTTCTTCAATGGCTGCATTATCGTACGAATGATATAACGACCCTGCTTTTACGTCAGTACTTTTTCCATATCATAGTAATTCACATTTAAACTTGAATTAATTGAATTGCATGTTGCTTTTGCCAGCCCACTTGATGATTTCTTTCAGATCAGTATGCATAACTTTTCTGTAACTCTAATTAATATTTGAATAAATTATACGTAAATATTTTATCCTAATTAAATACGTCATCTCCAGTATCAGTGCATCCCACAAGTGAGATCGTATCGCATGTACCGGACTAATGAAGCAGCTGTGGTTGGAAGCTACCGCTGTATGAAGGACTTCTGGTAATACAAGCAAAACATGCATGCAGATATATCCCGTCATATTACTACAAATGGAAAACCAGTCTACATTTAGTGTTGATGTCAGCAGTAACGACAAACTACGACGAAAAACATTCAACTGCAATAATAAACATTATTGACATGAAAAGGCATTTATTTACTTTTCAACGGGATTGATATCCGTTGCAAATACTATATAATAGTGGATGACATATCATAGATAATTGTGGTTAGTTTTCAATGGGTTGATACCCGTTCAAATACTATTCCAACGTTTGGTGGTATTCCCTCTATGTTCTGTGATGTGTTAATTATGGTTAATGAAGATTTTTGTGACAATGGTATGGAGTAAACGGAGATTGTTAGGACGTGAATGTTACGTTGTTCTGGGTTATTTTGTAGTTGGGCTTGACGGTGCGGGTCTTTTCAAGAGACAGTGACGTCACATTATGAACAAATGACGCAAGTGGTGTAGCATTGTGGAGCCTGCCAGCCACGAGGTAAGCTATGATGGTGAAGATGACGCAAGTGGTGTAGCTTTGTGGAGTCTGCCAGTCATGAGGTAAGCCATGATGGTGTCCAAGGACTGATGGATGATTAAGGTTTCGTTTACAAGTGTTTACAAGTGTAGGAAGACAACAACAGGCCTATTGGCCCAAACTTGGTTGCCTTTTGATAGCAAGAGGGTTAGTTCTGGAGTAGAACGTCTAAGAGGCCTAAATTCTCCTTTTCAGTACTTAGCTGATAGACTGCTGTTCGCTTTTTTTTTGCGCGGGATATGCTCATGTTCGATATTTTTAAGTGCAGTGAAGAAATAGTCAAGCGATTGATTGACATCTTGTCCGAGGGTTATTTTTGCTGACGCCATTGACTCTCTTAAGCCATCAAAATTAGCTAATCTGAAGATAGGGACTTTTTCGCAGTTTGTTGATGTTTTCAACTCGAGCTCTATCAAAAAACAGATACAGTTGTAGTCACTAGTTCCGAGTGGTTCGCCTACTTCGACGTTCGTGACATGAGAGTCGCTTGCACTAAAGAGGAGATCGTGAATGTTGCTACCTCTTGTAGGTGTCTTCACCATTTGGGTCATAAACTTATCGTCTGCAAAATCAATCAGACGTTGGCCGGTAGCAGTGCATCCGTCTGATTCCCAATCAATGGCGGGGATATGGAAGTCGCCAAGCACAATACTGTGTTGTGTTGTGACAACATCGACGAGGGTGTTATAAAGGTCGATGTCATCTGCAACCTTGCTGTTAGGGGGGCGATAGACGAGAGTGATTTTACATTTTATATGTTTACCGACTACTTGGATTGATACTATGTCGTGCCTGTTGTTTGGAATGGTGACTTCTAATATTTGCAGAGTGGTCAAACAAGGCCATGTTTACAAGTGTTTATAAGTGTAGCAGACAACAACAGGTCTATTGGCCTAAAAATGGTGTCCTTTTGATAGCAAGAGGATTAGTTCAGAAGTAGAACGTCTAAGAGAGCTTCGTGTGTCATTTATGTTTTTTATAACAACAGGAAAGGGAACGGTTTAGCTATTTATCATCGATTTATGTAGAACTTATCGAGCCGCAACTTAAACGTTTCGATTGTATTGCTGTTCACAACCTCCGCTGAAAATTTTATTCCATTCTTCGACAACTCTTTACGTGAAGAAATTGTGCGTGATGTCGAGTGAGAAACGTTTCCCACCGATTTTGTATCCATTGTTCCTAGTCACTCCGTTTGTATCTAGAGGGAAAAGGCTCGCTCGGTCGACGTTTCCCTTACCTTTCATATTCTTCCACCCTTCGATCATGTCGCCTCGGACTCGACGTTTCTCTAGCGAATAAAGATTGAGTTCACATAGCCTGTCTTCGTACGATTTATTCCGCAGCGAGGGGATGAGTTCGGTAGCTCTACGTTGAACCTCCTCAAATGTAACAACGTATTTTCTGGGGATGGAGAACAGAATTGAGCGGCATACTCGAGATGCGGTCGAACAAATGCATTAAATAACTGGAACATACTGTATTGGTTTTTGTACGAGATAGTGTGGGATATCATACATAGAAATTTGTTGCCTTTCTTGTCAGTATCGTTACATTGCTTGTTGATTTTTAAGTCATCACTGATGATGACACCTAAATCTCTCTCTTCGGTGACGGGAATGAGTTTCTTTCCGGGCATTGGATATTAGTGTTTGAGGTTTTGAGGACATATGTGCATAACTTCGCATTTGTCTTCATTAAATTTCATTTGCCCCTTCTCTGACCAATCAACAATTTTTTTCAAGTCTAGTTGGATCTGCTGACACTCTAGTTCAGTTTGCACTTTTCCTCCAATCTTAGAATCGTCTGCGAACTTGCTAATGTTTGAGAGTACGTAGCCATCGAGATCGTTAATGAATATTATAAAGAGAACTGGTCCCAACACGGATTCTTGAGGCACGCCGCTCGTAATATTACCCCAGGGGGAGGAAGCTCCGTTAAGTACGTTGCCTGAGGACTGTTTGGTGATCAAGGTTTCATAGTCAAACAAAGCCATGTTTTCTTAGGACTATTTGGTGGTCAAGGTTTCGTGGTCGAACAAAAATACTAATATAAAAATGATTGATTGCTAGTACGGGTTCTGAACAGCGTTATTTTATCTCTCAGTTAATTAAAAATTAAAATCACTATTGATATGTACCCATAAATACGGAGAAAACTGGCGTTAGCCTTGGACTTTTTTCATTTTTTTTGAGGGAGGGGAGGGGGGCAGACTGCAAAACCACATCAGTGGTAGACGCATAGGTGATGCACCCTCTGATGTCAAGTATATGATTTTTTTCCTATTATCAGCGATATCAATCAAAGTATAGAAATTGATTATATAAACTTTATGTTGCGAAGATACTCTACGGACAACTCTCCTAGATAGGCATGGTATTCAATACTTTTTAAAGAACTGTAATTAGTATTTGATTAACTTTTTAATAGTACGAGCAAATCCAAGTATTTATTAAATTGACACTGAACTCTTCATAAGTTGAGTACGATTATTCAAGTAATAACTTTGAAACGTTGCGCCAGAACTTGCTTCGGATTTCTAATGTTAGGTACGCCAGCTACGGCACAACGGGCAATATTATCCTTGGGGAAGTCCTCTTCCAACTGCAACGTGTTCTGTCATTCACTAAGCTCTAGAGCATGCTGCAATTACAATACACGAGGTCCGTCCCCACCTCATTGTTCAGTACCCGCTTTCGGATAGAGCGTTTGCGTAACGCTAAAAGGGTGCGTAGCGATGCTTGGCCTATATCGGTCTATGAATAGGTTCGGTGTTCACTAAGCTGACCGGTAAGGAACGCAGTTGCAGGATCATTTATTGTCCTTCTATCTCCAAACAGTTATTGCGGCTCGAGCACAACCTTTAGACCCTCGACTGCCTGGAGTAGAAATGTTGGGTCGAAGAGCCTCCTCTTCCATACGACCTCTGCTCCAATATTTACATTTTCATAAATCTGGACACAGATCTTGTTATTGGACCCGGACGAAATTTGTAATACGAACAGGAATTGAAAGGAAGAAGCCGTCACGGAAGGATAAAAGATCGTTGTAAGGTTGGCCACTGTGGCACTGCTTTTCAACGAGATTGTAATTTAAAATGTGTTTCATATTATTTTTTATTACAATCAATGCTAGCAGAATCAAGTGACATACATGATCAACAATATATTACATATATATGTTAGTTCCAAGGTGGTCGTATCGTTCTCTTCTCTTATTCTATCAGGCATTCCTAAAGTAATCTATTGCAAACGAAACGTATGAGATCATTTATGATCTCAAAATGGAGGACAATAAATGTATACTAGAGGGCTGACCTGCATTAAAACCTAAATGGCATGGTATTGGCCAGAGGCCCTCCAGCCAGAATAGCCCTGTAGGGTATTAAAGCATGCATAAGGTGAGTTTGGGGGCGGAAATATTTACCACCCGTGTAAAATTGGATTGTGGGGAGAGAAACGGGGTTATAAGTTGCCGAGAGGATTGCCGAAAAGCCACCTAACTATCCTTTCGGGTAACGGTTGAACGACACTTAGGAAATATTTAATGCCTCACTTTGGGAGTGTTCAATGTTTTAGCCGATACGATGGACCCACCTCGTTTGCATCTAAACTGCTATGCTGTACATTCACGTTGCTCTAACAAAATTGTTCGTTTTGTCCTTTAACTTAAAGGAGTGAGAGTATAAATACCAAACAAATAATTAATTGATCCTTTTCTGAAATAGAGAGAAGCAAGAGCGCTACATTTTTAGTGCCAGGCATTTAATTCCTTACGGTAACCCATAGGCACCTTCCCCCAACAGCTCTAATGTTTTATTTTTACTGATATGAAAGATAGCCATATGTTCTCAGCTTTTTATATATTTCGAGCTAATTCAATTTTGAAGACTATGATTATTTTGTTAACTTTTTGGAAAAATACCTCTTATGAAATACATGTCAACTTCTTTTCATACAAAATCATCTGTGTTGACTACAGTCATTCTTATGTTTCAGTACTCAAAGTGTTGCTACTTCCAATAGAATCTGAGACCAGCTGCTAAAACAGAAAACACCATCAAGGAAGGCCTCTTAATTAAAAACGTTTATCTCGGTCATATCGTATGTTTGAGAGCTTGAGACGCCGTTTATAGTTTTAACATGAAGCTTGCGTAGAATGGGTGATTGTCTCTTTTTTATTTTACAGCGGGTTCACAAAGCGAGAAAGCAAGAGGGAGATAGGGAGAGAGAGAGAGGGGACTCAGCCTCTTAGGTAGGTAGGATAGGCCCTTCTGGCGCGTAGGCCGCCCGGCCCTTACTAAATCCCAGGGTCTGGACATTAACGGTCTTTGCCTAACAAGTATTAGGAACTTCGCCTAAAACTTCACTGGTCTCACAGGAACAATATCGCAGCCTCTAATTTTCTACTGTCTGACTTTAATATTGTATCCTATAAAAATTCCCGCATAGCTACCGCCGTTACAAATTCCAGCAAACGGCTTCGGTGTTCATAAGAAGATTGGGAAGGTTTTAGGATGACCGTTGCAGAGACGCAATGTCACAGTTGCACTCAGAGTCTACCTTATGCATGTTGTTTCTCGTTGCTTTTATTAGCGCCAAAGCTTTATTTTATTGAACTTTTTTTTACACCGACACTGCTGGTAATTGCAAGCAAGTTCGTGTAGGAGTTTTTGTTATGGGAAATGGGTCGTACTGGGGATCTTTACCACCCCCTCTTAGAGAGAGACTATATGCTAAACTCGTATCCAAATTTTTGAACATCCAAGCGATGCTAAAGATAATCCAAAGAAAGTTCAGTTTGCCTTTCCACTTGGATAAATACATCGCTGAATCAACAGCACGAAGTATTTTGGGTGAATCCAGAACATGTGTGAAAACGACGTAAAATTTGTTGGCTTGCAGTACCTGTGATTTTTATCAGGAACTGAAAGAGCGTACAAATTATTATTAAACATTTCTCCATCACCGCTAGAGAGTTTTGCACAATAATTTTCACTATAATTGATATTACTGATCATTGACTGGCTATGATTGACAAATCGTAATCGCAACATATCAAAATGAATAATGAATTTTCTTTTGGGGCCGTGACATTTCGAATTCTATCCAGAATTGTAGATGCACACTTTTGGTCCTCCCATTTAGGTATTCAGTCCCTACCGCCCCATTCCACTCGACTTTATGGCTGGATTTGTACAACGTTGGGAGCTGGAAAGAAGCACAACCGAGAGTGGCGTTGCCAGCAACATGATTCTTTCGTGATACAGAAACAATCCAAAATTATTAACATACAAGATGAAAAGGTGTTATGAGGCAATCAACTTGTTCACATGTTACGACATGGGAACCAAATAGAAATGTTATTTCATATCAGAAAAATTTCGTTTTGCTGTAGGACTTAATACAAATAATCATCAATGATAAATCAGCAAGCATCTATATGACAGCAGTATTAGGCATACAATTTCCAGATTTTGATCATTCACCTGGTTTATGATAGCATTACAATCACCCATACAATGGATTGCATCTCTAGACATAACGAGTGCAGATAACAAGAAAATATTGGATTCAGAAGCAGTATTTTCTTAATCGACAACCGGATTAACATCAATGGCTTGGCGATCCACCACAAACACTGTGATGGTAGCAGCCTCTGAGATCGTCTTCGAATGGCTTTGGCAGGGATAATGTGAGCGGTCAGTCCGCCACTAGAGCCTTTCTTGGTAGTTTGGGCCTGGCAATGGCCTGCCAGGCCGTCACCTGCCTGACGCCGATACGGCCGGTGGACACTGCGCCCTGGGGACGTGCAGTCACGGACAAAATATAGGTGCTAAAAGGAGAACCACTCGGAAAGGATCTGCGACGGATGCTTCGATTCTTCTTTAGGTTGATAACGGCAGAAATAAATCAGATAATTTTAGTTTGAAAGTGTATCAGGAGATGAGTGCATTATGTAAAACGACTGGTCTAATGACTAAGATGTCGTATTGGCATGGAAGGCACTTGCAAACGAGTAGGCACTACTCCTGCATTGCTTTTTTAATTCAAAACTTAGTTTCATTATCGACCCAACAATTTCATGATTTAATAATCCACAGTTTAATTGATCATACATGCCCTGTTTCCCCTAATTGACTAATCCATTACTGTGTATGCACGACGTTCATTAGACAGAGAGGACCATCAGCAAGCATCGTTGCGCACATACTCAAGGCGATCACCCCCTCAAAATCCGATAACAGCAGAGCAGAATCATCACTAAGAGAAATTTTCTCGCTCTGTGAATTTGCAAAACACGCCTCACGACCAAATATCCCGATTATAACGACTGTTCAGGGACACTTGTATTTGCCGTCGAGGACCCGAATGGTTCGGCGGAGCTCGGAAATGGTCTCGGCGATATGGGGAAGGAGGAGACTCAATGGCACATAGCCGGCAAACATTACGATGGTTGTTTCATTAAATCGAGCAGGGCTTATGGGTCCCAGCCGCCCCATGGAGACAGCCGTTATCTGCCGCTTGTCTGCTAATGTTGGGCCCTCGCAGACAGGGTTCGGCAAATGGCGGAACTGGAGACACGTGAGAGGAGGTGGAAGATAAGGTGATGGTGGAAGAGAGGATGATGGTGGATGACGTGATTGTAATGTATTGAATAAAGTGTATCAAATTCAGTACTGCTGGGTGAATTTAGAATTTAAAAATTTGGCATACACGACCACTTTCTTGAATAGTATGATCAATCTGGAACTGTCCACTACTCATGTTTGCAGAAAGGGATTCCCCTGTTAACCATTTTCTTTGAATGTAAATGCAATTGAAGTACAGCAATAGGCACTCAATTTTTTTATTTTGCATTGAATATAAGCCTAAGTACAGTCTACAAAATTGTAATTTGTTCTAAATTCCGACGATTCCCATTGAAGCATTTACAGTCATGAACGATTGCAATCGAGGTTCAAACAACCACAAACATTTTGACACACAACACTAGGGCACTTCCAGCATGTTGTTTCCAGCATGTTGTTACCACCATGTTGTTTCCAGAATGTTGTTCCAGCATGTTGTAGGGCGCTTCCAGCATGTTGTTTCCAGCTTGAGACTGTGCGCGCCTTCCTGAGACGGTCCCGCCACCGAGGTTGGATCTTTTGGCACCAGTTTGAGTGACATTGACGCGGCCTTCCTTGCCAGCTGGCTCGTCTGTCTGTGTGTGTGTGTGTGCGTGTGTGATACAGCGCCACCTGTTGGTCGTGGCGTCTCGTCAAGGTCGATCATGCTACATCCTACATTTGGCTTGGCTCGCGTCTCCGCTCCCTCAAGCTTTCCCTCTTTCGGTCCCTCACTTTATACCTCAATCTCTTGGCCTGCGCGCGTATACTTGTGCTTTATTATGTTCTTCAGTCGGTTTAACATTCAAGTAAAAGATTCCGTACGGAGGGCGGGGATGAGTCTGCTGGCGATGGGTAAGCAGAAGAGGAAATGCAGAGAGGTTTGATGACAGGGGATGAGTAGACCGCATTATGTTGTACTTGACTAAGTTGAAGCTGTCAAAGAAGTGTCAATGTCTTCGGAAACTTTTGTCCATTCAAGGAATTTTCTATCCAATCGCATTGTTTCACCAACTTCAAAACATATAGGAGCAAGGTTAGACTATTTGTGTATGATTTGGAGAATTAGTTCTTCATTCCTCGAATTGTATTTTCAGGTATGTGATTGGATATGATTTCTTTACTTCAGTTCGCAGCACTTTTAATAATGATTTGTCTTTGTGTTTTTCTTCAAATATCTCTGATAAAAATATCAACATAATTCAACGTTCTAATACAATGATACAATGATTTATGACGTCATATACAGTGCTACCAATGGATGACTGTTCAACATTTAAAACATTAAAAATTTATTTTGTATGTTTTTTTCCGCAATTCAATTGTTTATGTTGGTTGGAAATTATTGCGTGAAAAGTTTCCATAACATCACAAATTGTGCAATTTGTCTGACAAACTATAAGATGTTACACGATTCGGTTTGAAACGATCGAAAACAAACATTAAACTCATTACTATACGAGAAGGAAAAGTAAAGAGCCTCCTGGATAGAAACTGTCCCAATAGGTCGGGCTGCCAGGCAACCAATCCAGGCAGCGCTACTAAGGCAGGCTCCCAATCCGGGAAGCCTATGCAAATCTTCCATATATCATGCTTATTCCCTGCTATTGTAATGTCCAACAGTAAGATACAGTATTGAAGGCTTGTGCTTCGAATATTGAGCGAGGAAATAAACCCGAGGTTGTTTCCTTACCAACCACAATCTCGGGGGAGAAAGTGAAGTAATGTCTTCTTGTAGATCCAAACATTAAACTTCGTAAATTGAGTTTAATGTCCATGCATGTGACAATATCGATATAAATGTACCATTCTATGATTTAGATTCAAATTTTATTCATCCATTTTTTTTATAAAAGACCAACTTGTGCGGTATCCACGAATTTTTACATATTATTAGTTAATA
>SDVV010021467.1:0-13125 GCA_016164225.1 Gammarus roeselii
GCCCGACGATCATATGACCGTTGCACCAATTCTTGCGACGCCCGACGATCATATGACCGTTGCACCAATTCTTGCGACGCCCGACGATCATATGACCGTTGCACCAATTCTTGCGACGCCCGACGATCATATGACCGCTGCACCAATTCTTGCGACGCCCGATCATATGACCGTTGCACCAATTCTTGCGACGCCCGATGATCATATGACCGTTGCACCAATTCTTGCGATGCCCGATCATATGACCGTTGCACCAATTCTTGCGACGTCCGACGATCATATGACCGTTGCACCAATTCTTGCGACTCCCGACGATCATGCAACCAAGGGGCGGCCATAACAGCTCTTCTCAGACATTGCTCTCATGAGGTAAGCAGCACCGAGTATGACAGGAAGAGGCCATGCTATCTTCTCCAATTAGGCTCCGCGACCACACATTTAAAACCGTTGTTCTGCGATGTGTCGAGAAAGGGAACTTTAAGACTCCAGCTTCTTTTATGCGCAACAACTCATCATGCTGAGGCTACTTTCTCGTGCCTCACTTAAGAAGTAATAATATAATAATGATCTTAGAGGCATTTCTTCAACTAGCTTTAAACGGTTCAATAGTTTTTTGACTCATGATGATCCTGCCACTTAGGGTCCCACAATTTGTCCTTATTGAAAATGTGCAAGGTCTATGGGAAAACTCACACTCGACACAGCTGGCACCTGCACGGAGCGTTTTGTCTCGTGGCAGTTTCCGATTAGCTGTTCTAAAAGCACAACCAATTGGAAGCTGTCATGGGGCAAAACGTTTTCCTCGATGGCATCAACTATAAGCTGTGAGAATCGGCTCTTAAGCTCGATGAAGTTATTGACGCCCTGTTTATTTTCTCAGGTTACGAGTCCTTTCTTACCGACGGACTCCACCAGCCGCCTGACAATCCGTATCTGCTCCCGCTGAGGGGAGGCTTGACACCCAGTTACCCCCTAGAGCCGTCACTGATGGGGAACCGCAGTCTTTGGCGTAAACCCACCTCAACAACAGTGGACGATGGCTACGTGGTGTGTCCGCAGTGCCACAAGCCAATCACCTCATACAACCTGAACAGGCACATCAAGATGGTGCATATGGACATGGAGCGTGCTCGCTGCACCCTCTGCCAGAAGATGTTCAAGAACAAGTACTCGCTGTCCACGCACATGCACCGACAACACCCTGATTTCATGCAGCGCCACCCAGCGGTGACGGTCGGTTTGGGAAGTGCTCGACAGGAGGCTTTTGAGAGGGGGCAACTCTGGAATAATCTTTCACCCCGGTCTGTGGCAAAAGCTCTGAGACAGATACATAATAACAATAATAACACTAGTCAATATGATCGTAGTAACAACGCCCAACAACAGATATGTGCACATGCACTAGCTTCTCGAACAGTTTCGTTGTCATCCAGCGGAAGAGCAAGTTTGCATGCTCGACAGTTAGCAGGGCCCTCTGACGGCCAAAACCTGAAAGATGCAGATACAGCGATTGATGGCACTCCAGCTGTGTTACCCAGGAAGAATAATGACGGAATCAATCCAGCTGGCACGTGTCTAGCGGCAGATTGTTAGGTTTATGCCTGTATCTAGGTCTTTGTAGCTTCTAAAACCACTATCTGAAAGAGCGGCCGCAATGTGTTTTCCAGGACTGATAACTCTCATATATTAATATTATAACTCATAATAAGTTCACAATCATTTTGTGATATCTAACCAGTTATCAAATACATAGGTTACGTAGTTATACAATTCCATACAAACTACGCCTGTAAAATTGAATAAAACATTTATTGTCAACAATTTCAGTGAGGTCACTATTGCTTTATTAGCATAAAATTTTACCCCATCGCAGCTGTTTTGAGAAAAGTCTTCAATTATTCAACCCTGATTTATATTTCCTGGGTTCTAATTTCATCTCAGTAACTTCATCAGTTCAATCAACACCTTCAATCCAAAAAATGTTGTCCGAACTGATATACTCTGACTATACTCATCAAACGTCCTGGGATTGAAGGTGAAGTCGATTAGTTATGGGCCTCAGAACTGTAATGAAGCAAAATTCAAGTCCTACCAAAAGTTTTTTTCTGACGATGAAACCTGTGCAATTAATTTAATTTTAAATAGGCCTGTAACTGTCGAGGTCAAATTTATTATGCTGTACTTATGTAGTAAAAGTAAATCAGTTCTTCCTGCTTTACAGTCAAGAATGTGCGTCGCACTTTCTTTGGTCTCACAACCGATTACTTCTCTCTCTCCCCAGTTTATCGCCAGTAGCCTTTTTTTGTATCAGGCGTTTGTGTGCTGGTCTTACACCACTTAAGAGACCGGCCTGAACGTCTGAGCTTTGGGTCTCGCTTCATAACACATAGAGTATTCAAAGGAGTAATGAAAGAACGTGTACATAACTTACTTGAAAAGGATAAACGGCTCAACTCTAAGCAACATTGTTTTAGAAGTAAGAGCAGCACGCTGACTCAACTACTCGAATATTATGACTAAATAATTCATGCATTGTTTAAAAATTTCACTACCGATTTTTACACGACAGGCCCAAATATACTGCAAGCACATCTACACAATGCTGGTATCCGAGGTAATGTTATGAATGAATGAAAAAAAAGTCTTTAGTGAACAGGGAAACTTTTGTACCATAGGAAGGGCTTGGTGGGGTCCCACAAGCCCCGGTGCTTGACCCTCTGCTTATTTTAACGGATCTAAAGGAAATTGTTGTGTAGGCAGGCAAAAACAGCCCCCTTCAATTATACGAATCTAAATTTAATTCAAAAAGATATGGAAGAGTTATAGATTTAAAACCGAATCCTCTTATAACTCAATGAATAACACAATCTTTGTTAAAAAAGAAAGCCTTCGGAAGTAAGGCGTACAAATGCAGATCAAAGCTTCATTTGATGAACAAGTTGGAATGCTTTTGGAAATGCGAGAAATCAAACGCGTGCCTCATTTGTCAACCTTTGCAACCATCCTGAGGTTCAGAAATAGATTGGACGAGCACCTCAGCGGTGTTCCTGATCAGTCTCTAATTAGTGGATACCCTGGCAGCTGATTGGACGAGCACCTCAGCGGTGTTCCTGATCAGCCTCTAATTAGTGGATACCCTGGCAGCCGATTGGACGAGCACCTCAGCGGTGTTCCTGATCAGTCTCAAATTAGTGGATACCCTGGCAGCTGATTGGGCGAGTACCTCAGCGGTGTTCCTGATCAGTCTCTAATTAGTGGATACCCTGTCAGCTGATTGGGCGAGTACCTCAGCGGTGTTCCTGATCAGCCTCTAATTAGTGGATACCCTGGCAGCTGATTGGGCGAGTACCTCAGCGGTGTTCCTGATCAGCCTCTAATTAGTGGATACCCTGGCAGCTGATTGGGCGAGTACCTCAGCGGTGTTCTTGATCAGCCTCTAATTAGTGGATACCCTGATCGTGTACCCCGCTGTACAGGGAATACGAGTATCCAAGTGTGTAACGAGGATTACCCGCTCGTTGGCAGTAATTATTCTAACTCTCTTCAGTTGTAGGGAGATCACAGTGGACGCATGTGTAGATGTAGCAGAACATAAACTACTGAGAATCATGCCCATCGAATTAGTGTACAAAATCGGTAAACTAATTAAAGCTGCCAATGAAGAAGTCTGTAAGTGCATTTTGACAACCTTCTTCAATTTATTTACATACATTTACTGCAAAATCAGAGTAAAGAGGAAAATTTATTATCCCTACACTTCAAAATGGGGTCAAGGAAGACTTGCTAGCTTCTTTTCTATGCAAGAATACGGCTTCGAAGAAAGTAAAACTTTATTGTTTGCGAATTACCTGAATTTTGTATTGGGTTGTGGAATTCTTTGGTTTGTAGTTTTTCTGACTCTACCCAACATAACTTCAGATTAGGTTAGTATGGAAGGCTGGCTGCTCTTCATGCAGCGAAAGATTATCCAAGTGCGCAAACCAGACTCATCGGCTGGGGTTACAACTTGAAAAATATATAAATTTACTGATCGCAATCGAAGTTTTTAGTTCTTAGTATTTAATGGAATTGGTTACATTTCAAAATGATGGTCTGCTTGGCAAACTGTTCTCATATTACGTGCGTACAAAATAAACCAAAAATGCTTGTACATCATCGCTGTTGATAGCATCGCTGTTCATAGCATCGCTGTTCATAGCATCACTGTTCATAGCATCGCTGTTCATAGCATCGCTGTTGATAGCATTGCTGTTGATAGCATCACTGTTGATAGCATCACTGTTGATAGCATCACTGTTGATAGCATCACTATTGATAGCATCATTGTTGATAGCATCACTGTTGATAGCATCACTGTTGATAGCATCACTGTTGATAGCATCACTGTTGATAGCATCACTATTGATAGCATCACTGTTGATAGCATCAGTGTTGATAGCATCACTGTTGATAGCATCGCTGTTGACGGCATTCAATGCTATCTTTGGCCTCTAAATCCTTGTTTCAGAACAACTTTTTGCTGTCAACACCCTGTTGGAGTCCTTTGTTAAAGAGGACACAATGATGACATAATAACCGCCTTTTGATGTACTTTGCCGTTTGGAGTCTTATGTTGAAAAGGACACAATGATAGCAGTCTTTTGGAGTCCTATGTTGAAGAGGACACAATGATCACATAATAACAGCCATTCTGTGTACTATGTTGAAAAGGACACAATGATAACATAATAAGTCTTCTGGTGTACTATGTTGAATAGGACACGATGATAACATAACAACAGTCTTTTGGTGTACTATGTTGATGAGGACACAATGATAACATAATAATAGTCTTGGTGTACTATGTTGAAGAGGACACAATGATAACATAATAACAGCCTTTTGGAGTACTAGGTTGAAGAGAACACAATGATAACATAATAACAGTCTTTTGGTGTACTATGTTGAAGAGGACACAATGATAACATAATAAATCTTTTGGTGGACTATGTTGAAGGGGACACAATGATAACATAACACCAATCCAGTTCCTTCGTTCGATGCCTGCTGCCATCGATTGAAGTGTGTTCATATTTCACCGGTTTCGGGTTCGTCAATTCTGTTGTACCATTTTTAGTAAAGGAATAATTATGCCGGTACATTTATTACCCAATCGTTGCGCTTACGTTCTGAAAGAGCTCAAACAGCAGTATGCGCTTAAACAGAGCCTAAGCTGTGCCACGCGACCAAGAAACTTATAAAACTGGAGATCTCACTTCTTTCTATTCTTTCTATATATTTTCGTGATCGAATGTTCTTTTTCAAGCTCTATTTTTTTGCATCTGACGCTGATTCGGCCTTGCCTCAAGCTTGTTGACCAATCAGCTGCTATGATTCAGCTCGTCACTTTAGGTGTCATCGTTACCTTCACGTCTCACCATTTATACAAAAAAATTTGACGGTACATTTGACTTGAAATTTTTTTTTTGAGAGGAAATTTACGCTAATGAATAAAGTTTTTTTCCTGGTGAAACTTACGGAAAATTTAGAAGTTTAATGCAAAATGTAATTTGTTTTTGAAAAGATGCTTGATTAAACTTCATTTTTTGTGTACGTGATGCGTTGTCTCTGAGCGAACGATTCCCGCCGCCAAAACAACTCGGTGACATGTTGATATACCAAGTATTTAGTTACCGCTAACATTATCATTGCTTTAGTCTTTTATCGACACATACCAACGCCTCAATTGATTGATCGACTTGCGCCGGAGTTGGTAATAAACACTAGAATAATTGAATGCTCTGCCAGTTCGAATTAAATGTCACTTATTTTTTTTACTTTTGATATTTACTCTGTTCCAGTATATTATATCAACAGACCATTATTTCAACATGTTTCAACTAGAGCAGTAGAGCCTACTGAAGAGAGATTTTATCTTCGATTTTGCATGATTAAAAATCTGCCGCTAACAGAACCACTTCATTTCATTGATGAAATGGTGACAAATTTGGACAAAAGTGTCTTCAGAGTATGAATAAACATTCATTTATTGATATGGTTCGTTAATATTCGTGAATTGTTTTCGGTAACACATCTGCTTCACTTTGTGTACCGCAGCATTGACACTCGAACTGTAATATAGGCAGCTGCAGTAACATGTGTGATCCTACTGAGTGTCCAGTCCACCACACAATTGTGTCGTCATTAAACATCATGGTTAGTCATGTGTCTCTGTCTCAATGAGTTAATGGGTGTGATGGCGCTAATAGTCAATCGCAAAATTTAATCTTGTCCATAAAAAATTAAAGAGAAAATTATTTTTCCTTGACTGCACTGAAGACAGTTTGTCAGAATCCAGTGACGCAAACTGCTTGGTTAATATCACATGTTAAAGCATATTGCTTCGAAGTGTAATTTAGTTTGCCGGGACTGGTGCAACGCATAAGGCTGGTCCAGACTTCATGAGACCGGGACGCGAGATGCGAGTCATTAGTGTAGTGATTTGCCTTATGCTTCTAGAATACAAACCTTCTTTGAGAAATGTTTGAAAGGAAAATATCTTAGACCAAAAGTAAAACACGTACATAAAATTGGAATCTGTATTTAAATAACTTACAACAGTTACTTATGATATATTCATAAATATATTCTCGTCTTGAGACAATCATGTCACAAACTTTTCCTATTTGGTATTTTTATCTTACAAATTTTCAATTATAGTACAGAAGATCGTGGGAAAAAATGATGAGGCTTGTCCCTCTAAAAGCGTGGTCGTCGGAGGGTTTCCATTACACTGTACAGCGACTCAGAGGAAAGATGCCCACAATGGATCCCAAATCGGGGATACGAGGTGTCGTAATCATCCCTTTTTTTAATAAGAGTTGGAATTTCATTAATTTAATATTTAGACTGAGCCTTAAAGTCTGAGAAGAAGACTTGTGAAAGAAGCAGACCCGGAAAGACGGTAGAGCTAAAAGGATAAGATTTATAGTTAGAGGCAAGCAGTAAGGAACTTATTAACCTGATGAAGAGGTTAACTCTATTGAATAGACAAGCTTGCTACTGGAGGACGACCAATCGACTGACCAGACGCTGAATCAGTTGACTCGATCGAAAAAGCATTGCACTCAGTCGAATCTCGTGAGCAGACGACGTAATTCAGTCAGTTCGTCCACCACAGCAGATTTGCCATCAAGCACACAGTCCAAGAGGACGAGAAGAGAAAGAATGGAGAGGGCATCGCAACCGCGCTTATTGGGCAACGATGAATCGGTTGGCAGCGGCCGCACCTCCGGCACCAGCGGCGAGACCACCAGTTCCAGACAGGGTGCTGAGGGCAGCGAGCTGCTGCATGAGCAGGGCGCGTCTCTGCTCAATCTGCAGCTGCTGCTTCTGGAGCTCAAGCTGCTCCTCCAGGCCGGGAACTTCGAGGGCGTCGCGACCGAAGCTGTCCAGAACCTCGACCTCTCGGCCGAATTGGTCGGTGAACTCTACGGTACCATCAACATCAACGAACTGAGGGAAGAAAAGATTGGGTTGGGTTAAAGCCAGGGAGCAAGAGAAGTAGGGCAATAGAAGTATTATGGTTATTGGATCGAGTTATGGTAGCCAATGTTGTGTTGGAGGCGGGTGAGCAAGAAACTATTTTTTCGGAGAGCCTATGATATTAAAGTAAGATTGCTAAGGTTGTGCCGTCGTACTGGGATTACAGAAGCTAAAGTTCTGGGACTGAGGGTGACAGTAGTCAGACGATATTTATGCAGTATTCATAACAAAGTACGCATCAGCGCAAACAGCTGTGAGTGTCGAGAGCAATCTGATATCGACGATGAAATGGCAGATGTTAAGCGGGTCACGTGCAAACGGGTCTCGTAGTACTGTCGCTGCAAGACTGCAGTACAAAATCACAAAAGCCTACATGTAAGAAACTTATTCAGTGGCTCTGTGACCTATTCAAAAAGATCACTGAGCGTCACTGATACCGAACGACATAAGAGCGACCAATCGACCTAGTGTTTTTGCTGACTTCTCACTTCCTGATGCGGCCGTCGTCAGACCCTGAACGATGTTTATGTAGGAAGCCTGCACGCGAGGTCAGCTGTTCTGCTTGACAACAGCATCGGGAATAATCCAGCCGGAACCTCTAATTATTATTTTAGAATTGAAAAGGAAAAAATATATAGACAAGCACTCTATGTTCAAGTCCAAAGTGAGCACTTATTGGTCCTTATTTCACACTTCTCTGAAAAGGGGGAGGAGTGTTTCAATTACTCGTCACAATATCTGAGGCAGTAGGCCTGTCGAACAATGGCAATTTCTCCTCCACGGCAGTGTCACGTGGGGGCTGATATTTAGGTTTCTCTCGTGTTTTAGCGGGACAAAGGCGACCGGGACCATTGTTTGGGGACGCAAAGGCCGAGTGAGAGAAGGGTCACCAGATTGATATCTAGAACTGGGTTATTTTATCTAAATCTTTGAATGTAATTCCCCCTGTTTATTCTACACGTCTGCACAGCGTCTCTTTGCAGGGCTCGTGTACTCACCACGCGAACATTGGGGTTGGCGGCCACCACTTCCTGGGCGCGCTGCACCAGCTGGGTAATGGGCTGGCGGGCGATGGGGTTGTTGATGCCGGGACCGAAAAAGGCGGGGCCGAAGACTGGGCCGGCGGGGGCTGCAGGGGCGGCTCCGGCAGGTCCTCCAGCAGACACAGAGCGAGCAGTACCTCCACCAACGGCTGCAGGGTTAACGGCAGCAGGTGCGGCAGCTGCAGCTGGGGCGGCTTCTACCCTGGTAGTCTGGACGGCGCCACCTCGCACCAGCTGAGCGGAGGCCACGGAGGCGAGGAGAAGGATGGAGGCGGCCTAGAATGGACAAGATGATTGTTAATTGAGCCTCCCCAGAATAAATGGAGAGTAATACTGTCTAGCAATGGCTTGTAAAACGTAAATCTTTGTTACTTTTTCAGTCGTTCTCTTCCTATTATTTCCTGAAAGTAGCCTCCGTGTTTTTTATTCCAATGGTTATTGAAGTTGGTGAAAAGCGCAAATTTATAATTTTATAAAGGAAGTTTGAATGGAAGAGCTCATGCCAACAAATGAAGGGAAGATTTTGCCGTTCATTTAAGCAGCTGCACTTGACATGTGACAGAGCAACGAAGACAGGACTGGGTAGTATCGTCGAGACGATGGCTGCTGCTTGTTAAGCCTGGACGGGAACTGCTGTTGATCGTATCAGTATCAGAATCAATATTCTACCAAGCAGAGAAGCTTAGGAGAACAGATGGAGTCCAGCTTCTTTCCCACGCTTCATTAATGAAGTCTATTGGGCAGCCTCGACATCGATATCAAACATTACCCCGTGAACAATCCCAAAAATGTCTGTGAGGCAAATTTTACTTATTGAAATGGATTTACCGGTGGCACTTTGTGATTCCAGTTTGTGAATAATATAAATTGATTAATGATGAATAACTGGACAATATTATTATGATGAGGACGAATGAATAAGCGATGAGTCAGGATCACGATGTCCAGTTGCACTAGAGTTAAATGCAATTCTATTATGGATACGTTTATAAAATGTCTGAAAATGAAATTCCGCTGATTTGAGCGAAGTCTTTTGGTGCAGTATGATGAGTGTTGCGCTCCACACACTTATGACAGATTTTAACTTGCAGGTGAATATTTTTCATGTATTCATCACCACTTATTCTTCTAGCAGCAACTTACAATGCTCTTCATGTTGCTAGGAGTATTCACGACTAACATATCTCTGCTTAGCTGCAGCGCCTTTTATACCTATAACCTTGTGCTTGTTGCATCCCCTCTCCCCCCTCTTTCCTAGAACCACGCCCCCAACTCGCACGCCCCTCCGTCTCCCCCCCAGCCACTTCCGTGGCCATAGTAGCGCCTTCTTACGCCATCCTGCACCCAGCGTCAAGGGTGTTTTTTTGTGGACATAGTCGAAATGTTACGGGCTCTTCCTCCTTCGAGTGACAAGGCTTGGTAGGAGGTGTCCCCTCTCGCTCGCACTCAAGGAAGCTGCCAGACGTTCGATGGATTGTTCATGGCTTCGCCGGTTTGAAATATTCATAGAGACCCTTAGAAATCTCGCCATGCGTGTGCCAGGCAGTCAACCAACCACATGCAGTGTTCCTTAGTGTTGGTGAATTACAACTTCGAGTTAGAAAGTAACATGTTTCACTCATATGACTTCATTGGAACGTTCTTTATATTAGTCATTGACCGGATGATATAAACTAAAAACGCTGCATCGCTCTTAAAGAACGCTGCATCGCTCTTAAAGAACGCTGCATCGCTCATAAAGAACGCTGCATCGATCTTAAAGAACGCTGCATCGCTCTTAAAGAACGCTGCATGATCCATCACGTGATAGTCACGCGTGTATTGATCCTTTTTCTCTCACAGTCTCGTGGTTCGGTCCAAACTTGATGGAGCCCTGTCTGATGAAGGCGTGCCTGATGTTGATCTCGTAGCCTTTATGTTTTTTACTCTGCTATCAATGGCCATGGGCTTCTTCACGATTGTTTTGTCATCTCAAACATAAAGGTCTTCATTTGTGTCGAAGCAGCGCTTGTCACAACTCATTTTCAGAATTATAATCGTACAGAATTCTTTGGCATGAATTTCGGTAGCAAAGGTTTACCTTCGTCGGAAATATTGAACGTTACTTAAGAATTTCTTATCGTTTTGTCAGCAGCTCCTTCGTTCAGGCGACGCTCCCAATTCTGTTTTGCAATAAAATAATTTCAGAATTTATTGAAATTTTAATAGAACATTCCGTAGCGTTGAGTAGGTGATGATAATTGCGTCCGTTGCTCACGGACGTCTTGTGAACCTGCGGAACCATCATTGAACTGACGGCTGCTGCCGGGATAATGAACTGACGGCTGCTGCCGGGATAATGAACTGATGGCTGCTGCCGGGATAGTGAACTGACGGCTGCTGCCGGGATGATGAACTGACGGCCGTTGCCGGGATGGTGAACTGACGGCCGCTGCCGGGATAATGAACTGACGGCTGCTGCCGGGATGATGAACTGACAGCTGCTGCCGGGATGATGAACTGACGGCTGCTGCCGTGATAGTGAATTGATGTCTGCTGCCAGGATAATGAACTGATAGCTGCTGCCGGGATAATGAACTGATGGCTGCTGCCGGGATAATGAACTGACGGCTGCTGCCGGGATAATAAACTGATGGCTGCTGCCGGGATAATGAACTGACGGCTGCTGCCAGGATAGTGAACTGATGGCTGCTGCTAGGATAGTGAACTGATGGCTGCTGCCGGGATAATGAACTGATGTCTGCTGCCGGGATAATGAACTGATGACTGCTGCCGGGATAGTGAACTGATGACTGCTGCTAGGATAATGAACTGACGGCTGCTGCCGGGATAATGAACTGATGGCTGCTGCCGGGATAGTGAACTGATGGCTGCTGCCGGAATAATGAACTGATGGCTGCTGCCGAGATAGTGAACTGACGGCTGCTGCCGGGATAATGAACTGACGGCTGCTGCCGGGATAATGAACAGATGTCTGCTGCCGGGATAATGAACTGATGGCTGCTGCCGGGTTAATGAACTGACGGCTGCTGCCGGGATAATGAACTGATGGGTGCTGCCGGGATAGTGAACTGACGGCTGCTGCCGGGATGATGAACTGACGGCCGTTGCCGGGATGGTGAACTGACGGCCGCTGCCGGGATAATGAACTGATGGCCGCTGCCGGGATAATGAACTGACGGCTGTTGCCGGGATAATTAACAGATAGCTGCTGCCGGGATAATGAACTGGCGGCTGCTGCCGGGATAATGACCTGATGGCTGCTGCCGGGATAATGAACTGATGGCTGCTGCCGGGATAGTTAACAGATGGCTGCTGCCGGGATAATGAACTGACGGCTGCTGCCGGGATAATGACCTGATGGCTACTGCCGGGATAATGAACTGATGGTTGCTCTCGTGATAGGGAAATGATGGCCGCTGTTAGGATAGTGAACGGGCGACCACTGTCGGGATAGTGAACTGACAGACGCTGTCGGGAAAGTGAACTGTCAGCCGCTGTCACAGTAGTGAACTGTCAGCCGCTGTCGAGATAGTGAACAGTCAGCTGTTGTCGGGACAGTGAACTGAAGGCGGCTGTCGGGATAGTGAACTGATGGCCGCTGTAAGGATAGTGAACTGACGGCCGCTGTCTGGATAGTGAACTTACAGCCGCTGTCGGGACAGTGAAGTGTCAGTCACTGTCGGGATAGCGAACTGTCAGCCGCTATCGGGACAGTGAACTGATGGCCGCTGTTGGGATTGTGAACTGACGGCGGCTGTCGGGATAGTGAACCGATGAGCGCCGTAAAGATAGTGAACTGACGGCTGCTATCGGGACAGTGAACTGACGGCTGCTATCGGGACAGTGAACTGACAGCCGCTGTCGGGACAATGAACTGTCGGGATAGTGAACTGACAGCCGCTGTCGGGACAGTGAACTGACGGCCGGTGTCGGGACAGTTAACTGACAGCCGGTGTCGGGACAGTGAACTGACGGCCGGTGTCGGGACAGTGAACTGACCACGGTGTCGGGACAGTGAACTGACGGCCGGTGTCGGGACAGTGAACTGACGGCCCCTGTCGGGATAGTGAACTGACAACCGCTGTCGGGATAGTGAACTGACAGCCGCTGTCGGGACAATGAACTGTCAGCCACTGTCGGGACAGTGAACTGACAGCCACTGTCGGGACAGTGAACTGACAGCCGCTGTCGGGACAGTGAACTGACGGCCGGTGTCGGGACAGTGAACTGACGGCCGCTGTCGGGATAGTGAACTGACAGCCGCTGTCGGGACAATGAACTGTCAGCCACTCTCGGGACAGTGAACTGACAGCCGCTGTTGGGACAATGAAATGTCAGTTGCTGTCGGGACAGTGAACTGACGGCCGGTGTCGGGATAGTGTATATCAAGTGATCGGTTGCCGCCAATGGTCCTGTGTATCAAGTGATCGGTTGCCGCCAATGGTCCTGTGTATCAAGTGATCGGTTGCCGCCAATGGTCCTGTGTATCAAGTGATCGGTTGCCGCCAATGGTCCGGTGTATCAAGTGATCGGTTGCCGCCAATGGTCCTGTGCA
>SDVV010021468.1:0-13125 GCA_016164225.1 Gammarus roeselii
GAGGAGATGAGATGAGGAAAGGGGATCGAGTAAGGAAAGCTGGGTGAGAAGATCGAGTGAGGCGAGCCTCGGGAAGAGGATCAGGTGAGGGGATAGGGTTGGAGAGGGTCGGGTGATAGAAGAGAACCAGTGGAGTAGAGAGGATCAGGTGAGAAAAGAGGATCAGGTTACTGGAAAGGATCCGGTGAAAGGAGCTGAGGGATGGGTGTAGGTAAGGACAAAGTTTCAGGTAAGTGGAGCTGAAAGGAGGTGATTTTGTGAGTGAGGCTGATGGAATGGAAACTGAGGGAGAGGATCACATGAACATAGAGAATCAAGTGAAGGGAGCTAAGAATAACATGACGTGGGAGTATCAGGTTCCAGTAAATCATTCCCGCATACAAGAGCCACTTCTAATTTACGGCAATCGATGAGAATAAAATCAGTTAAATATGCAAGCAAACGACAAAACTCATTAAAGAAATCCCTAGCTATAATGAACCCCAGATTATTGTTCGCTAACCCTAGATTATTGTTCGCTCATTAAAGAAATCCCTAGCTATAATAAACCCTAGATTATTGTTCGCTAACCCTAAATTATTGTTCGCTCATTGAAGAAATCCCTAGCTATAATGAACCCTAGATTATTGTTCGTAGAGCTCGACGATATAGTAAAAATAAGAACGGCCGATGTGCAAAGTGGGTAAACAACGTGAGCTCACAAGACTGAATGAGCAAATGAATTAACAAGGAATTCTCATGAGTTTACGACGTAAGATAATCCTTCTGTCAAAATTAATGATGTAGCGAACAAAATATTATAATAAGGTAAAGTCTATTTTATCGATATCAAGTTATGAGGTATTGAATGTAGGAGGAGGAAAGGTTGTCATTGACCACTTTCGGAGCATTAAAATCTGAGAAAGATGTTTGAATGCTTACAAGCTCTATCTGAATATAGCGTGGACAAGGATGGAATTTGATCACCTATTTCTAATTGTGCCAGATTCGCTCAGGGCATCACTATTCCCCGTCTCCCGTCTCACCACCCCCCCATCCCTCTTCCTCAACTTTTAATTTTTAAAGAAATACCCTGATACCCTCAAGTATAATTAACGCTTGTCTCCGATATCCTGAGAATGATGGATCAAATGATGATATTTATAATAAGATCCTTGCAACAGCGTGAGAAGGCCGTCTTTCCCACGATAATATCAATTACGATGCTTGAGACATTTATTCACATTTTTGCGTCCTGTAACAACAAGAAAATTGATGTTTGCGTTCGTACAACATTTGCGTGGCTGATAATTGGAAGCCATGAAAATAGATTCATCCGTAAACGCAATTGTAAAAATAATGATTCATTAACGTGCAGTTTGTTAGGATAAAAAGCAATCGTAACATGTCAAATATTGTCGCGCTATTGACGGGTAATCTGGAGATTCTTTTCCAAGGTTCATCATCGACGATGAAGAAGTTGATATGAAGTTACTAATACCAATCCAGACCCATGCGTTCAATTGTGAGTCAAATTCAACACAACGCAAGCTGTGACTCTCTCAGTATAGAGTTAACGAGTTACATATAAGCTTGTCCACATCCACTAGGTATAGATAGAGAGAATATTAGAATAATTTGAGAGTTTCAGGCAGTAAACGAAGAAGCAGGAAAACATACAGTTATTGTAACCTGCCCAGTCTAACTTTCTCGCCGCCGCACACATAATATTGTGGGTCATTATCATCTCCTCATCGACGTGAATGTCTGCTGTGTACCGCCGCTACACAGGAGGTGATTTTGGATGGTGAAAATACTCCTTAGAGGATTTAAGTACATGAATGGTCTTGCATTATTGTCGTGGTAATGGATGCTTGTAAAATAATATACAGGAAAGTTAGAAGTAATCGCTAACCTTACCCATCTCCTTCTCCACTATGGTCGGCAGTTTTATTTGAGCGATTTACATTAGAATGTATCCTATATCTGTCAAATATATGCTTTTGAATATTGGAATTTCTAATGCGTGGATCTGCCTGAACTTTTCTTGAAGGGATAACTGGACGAAACTATTGAGTCAGCGTATTCAAGCTGTTCGATACTTTAATGTCATTAATTTACGAGTGCACGTGGAAGGATGCAACATGCTAATTCTATCAACACAAAGCACATTTGCTGCTATGGTAATAGTTTTTAAATAAGATGCTTGAACTTTGTGAAGGAAGTTTTTTTTTATTAATTCCTTGCGAATTCCGACGATAATACGATGCTGTCGGGATGATGAATAGCTCAAGAAAACGGATCAAAGTTGCTCATAATTCTTCATCCAACGAACGATGATGAAAAAGTAAACTCTCATAATTTTTCATTTAGATAGTTTAATTTGGAAAGGAAGATAAGTTTGCATAATGTTTATTTATTTATTTGATCGTATTAATGTCAACACATCATACGGTCGTTCTCTAGGTATATATTACTCAGAATTATTTATGGAGAAGGGGGATAGACTAACACGGATATCACGTTTGATACCATGTCTCCTGTAAAGCTATTATATTCATTAATATTATATTATAAATGATCGCAGGATTTTTTCTAATTGAGTGGTAGCTATATTACATAACATGATAGGGCGAAAACGTTGCCTAGCTCCTATTTGATGACTCATCATTATTATGTTACCACATAAATTTCATACATGGTTGTCTGATGGACAAGCAGCAGGCGACTCAACTGCCTGAACAGTGTTTGACGACAATACCTTTCGTCCGATCGCTCTTAACTTCGCTCTGCGTCAATTTGGTGCATGTCCACATTAACATTAACAGTAATTTGGGTCATACATGCGATGTCTGATTGAAGAAACCCAACAGCAAATCAATCAGTTCGTAAAGGAACTTCCTTTACGCACTCTAAGCCGCCTTCAAAGCAATCTGAGCGAACGTCCCTTCACTCCTTAGTTAGCAGGCGAGAGGAGCCGCCGCTTTTCCGGAGATTGTTCAACCAACTTGTGTCCAGCCCATGCAGACTCCGCCGACAAAAGCCAACTTTGCAGGGAGTGCGGACTGGTGCCAACTGCTTCAAGCAAAATAGGAACTGCAACTTTATTTCGCTGAGCAAGTTGAGCCGTAATCCAGTACAGTTTGTTTAAAAGTACTTTTATCTCATATCCAATTAGATTCCAACTTTGTTAGGCCCAACTCATCTCGGGGCATACAAATGGTGAGCTCAGGAAAAGAAAATACTATGAATTCCATCAACAACTTCTTTCTGGTTCGAATTCCTCTAACAATGTCGGAATTTGTTTTGTGGGAGCCACCGCTGTTGCATTTGGAAAGTGTGGAAAGTTAAAATAGTTGACCAAGCTGCAACTGTCTTTGAATAATGATGGACGATTCATTTGCCCAATATGTGGCGAATGAATGGCAAGAAGCAGGATGATGGTACCGGAAGGAAAACTCGGAATAGAGTAGATGAGTGGGATTAAAAATTTCGAATTATAGCACCTCTCGAATCGAAGCCAAGAATACAATTACAGGTGAGCGAGGCTTCCTTGTGTGTTCCCGCCCTTGACTGAAGATGGGGTGGAGCGCGCTGGGGGTCTGGGGATGTTGAGATATACATCTAATGGCCAACCTATGACCCGTTGTTCATGCTATCCAAGGTCCTGGGGTGGGTGCGGCCCATTTATGTGATGTGGCCTTGAAGTGTGAGACCTGTGGTCCCACACGGCTCTGCGTTTCGAAACCCGGATTTGAACCCAAAGGACGACCAGGGTCTGGGGGATGCTACTTTTAGAAGTGAAGCCTGTAGGGGTGCTGTGCCGAGAGGTACCCAAGGTTGGGTGGATAGCCAGTAACGGATGCCAGCCAGAGAGTAGCATGCCCGAGGTGCCCGGTTTTAGTTCATAGCTCAGGTGAGCACAGTCCCAGTGGTCAAAACGCGGTTCGGCGGCGCGGCGTTGGTGTTGGGTTGGTAGGCTCCATGACCTTGTCACTTGAATAGTTCAAGTGGGCATTCGCCGTCGCTTACACAGAGAAAAAACATTTGCTACGTAGTTATACTTTGCATTAACTTGTAAGTTAGAAAATAAATTGACCTCTACATCCCACCAATCGTTGCACAAAAAATATACCGATACGTCTGAAGAATTGATCATATAAATAGACTGTTGTGATGCCGATACTTATATAATGCTCTACCAAACTTTGTAAAAAAAACACACATAGTTTATTTCTGGTACAGCACAGCCAACTGTTTCTGAGCAAGTTGGATCTTTCAAAGTCAATATCGAAACTTAGCCTGGTGAGGTGCGCACGCTGTTAGTTAGAGCAGTCTACCAAGGTTCCGAGCTGATGATGGCCCAATTCCGGCTCAATGCTTGCACAAACCTTGGCGTCGAACTTGCTGGAATGTTGATTGATCACCGGGAATTTCGGGAATGCCGGCAGTTAGAGGAAGCGGGGCTCGGTGCAGCTAGCAGACTACGAGAAAGATGTCCTGACTTTGGTTAGTTGGTAGGATCATAGTTAGACAAACGAACATCACCAAAAGATGCCTGGGATCGGTGACGCATCCAGAATTTGTTTAAAGGGGACCACCATCAGAAGGGAGGTTCTTTTATTAATAAAACATGTGTACTCAGGCGTTTTTCGAAACGAGTTTTATAGAAAATTGCATTGCACTACGTGGGATGGAGTTAGACGAGTGTTCTATTATGAGATTATAAGTGGAACAAACCTCTACTTGAATAGAAACATTGATAGTTGATGACATTGTATCACTGAACTTGAATCATCACGATCAGATTACACGCCTCACATTGAATGTTTACACTTATTTGAGTTTCAGTCAGAAAAATTTCCCCTGATTGTATATACAACACCCAACTTATAAAATGAAATGAACAGACAACCTATTATGATTTTGTGCGCCCAACAAGTAGCGCAGGGTCATTGCGATCATTACACATGTGCGAATAAAATTGAATGACCTGTTTCTCAGAGCTTGCTACTGTTAAGGCATTACCGTTGTTGAATGCGAAACAACTCTGAGCGTGGTAGCCTGTAAAGTGATCATTCACGCCCGTTGACAAATTTTCCAGAAGGTGAGAGGGGATTTTCCATCATTCACTGAATGGTATGTTTGAAATAATGACTCATTTTACCTTCCCTATAAGGTCCGTCATGTTTAAAACTTCCCCAGGGGATGCCCCAATTACCATTAATTGTGGGCTAATAGACATTTGAAGATTCCCCTACTTGGAAGCTATTGCGGCTGGTAAGCCAAAGTAGGTAGCTGAAATATAATTTTAACAGTATATGGACGTACCCTAGTTGGCCAATCACATTTTAACAAGCAAAATTGGAGGAAATAATAAATGGCAAATTTAGGGAGCCATTGATGGGATTTGAATCGCTAAAGGGGAAGGAAATATCAACATACCTCGGCAAAATTGCTGCTGCTATTTGCACTAAAAAAATTCATGTAGATAAGTGATTGAATCTATCACACTTGAGCTGCCTTCAGGACAGCTCACACTCACGAAGATGTTGTACGTATTATGTGTGTATTGGGATATTTTCGTACCTCTGTAAGCCCAAATCCCAAAATGGAAATTCGGAGAATACTGGTTCATCCCTCAAGAGGATTTCTGTCGATATTTATCGATAATTAAGGCTCTTCATTCACAATCAGATCAAAAAGGCAATCACGAAAAGTAAATTCATTCAGACTTCCAATCCATCGAGGATATCCAGCAAGGGCAGAAATTATTTTTTAATAACTTGAATATAGACGTTGAAGCCCTCTTGGAAAAATGATGTTTCATTGCATGGTCATTCTAATATTTAATTACAGTTTTATATATTCCATATCAATTTACTTGTAATAGATACATTTTTTATACAACAAAGCAAAACAGAGAACATGAATTCCAAGTACCCTGCGGTTCCTCGTGTTATCTAAAAGTAATGCTTAAGTCTACTCGAAGGGAAATTGGAAAGTCTGTCAGCGATGGCGCTCGATCTCGCGTCTGACGTCGCCCGCAAGACAATATTTGAATACATCTGATTCCGGGATTACAAAACTTTAGCCAATAGAGGGCGATATCGGCCCGCAAATGCGACCCTGAGGCTCATTTGGAATTTGCGCGTAGGCCTACGCTAATACCGTCACTGCGGCCTGCATACCAATAGGCTGGTGAGACACTGGAGGGAACACGACCGAATTCAACCAGAGGGCTGCTACTGGATAGTTCCATGGATGAAACGGAGCAGATCGGGACTGATGCTGGTGATAGAGGCCGTGACACGGTTGGCCTGTTTGCATATGCCGCTCGAGGAGCGACGCCCGCAACAACAAGGAGGGGTTGGAGAGGAGGTTGGTGGGTAACTATTCAACGAGCTTAATGATTTCCAAGCATTGCAAGCCTAAATGTTTCTTTTAAAATGCTCCTTCGCAAAAATCTCGCTCATTGAAACGGCCATCAACATTAACAGCAAGCAATTTTTTCACGCTTCGTCCCTATTAGAATGAATACGAACACAAAAGATTGTCTCAAACTGTGTCTTTTTATGAGCCTAATTCACGGAACCATGACACTCAGCTTCCACGGCACAAGCACGAATTGGGGAAAAAACATTGAAACTCTTGAGTCGTTCCTTCGTGATTGGACTTTCATCGTATGGGGAACAGATTTCCTCGTTCTTCTCTCAACGATACTCACCCAGTCCGCAGTTACTGTCGGATTTCACCGGGCCAAAAGTTATATATAGAGTGGGCTGATGGCAGATATATTATAAATGATACTAAAAATAATAGCCTGTTTTGAAACTTTCAATATTACAATTCTGATATCATAGAAGTGAATTTAGCAACTCATTCCCACTGAAATGTACGGGTCCTGCTCAAAAAAATCTACGTTGAAACAAATCACGAGACACTTTTTTTCCTTTCCCCGCATACGCGTGTTTACAAAAAAATACGGTTGGAGAAGAAAAAAACACAATTTCTTGTCGGCCAACTCAATTAGGACTCTAATGTTCCAGTACATGCTAAGACCTATTTTTCATTATGATGAGCTTCGTAAGGCAAACGTACACTAATCCTTCTACTCGTAAACGATCATCCAAGCTTCCTATCATAAATTTTCTGTTCTTTGTGTTTCCATACCGACTAATCCTATCAGACCATATTAATGTCAACACATCATACGGTCGCCCTTTAGGTATATATTACTCTGAATTTATTGATGAGATGAGAAAAATGAACGCCCGTCTCAGGATAAACCTAACAGGGATATCACGTTTATTGCCATGTCTCCTGTAATGCTCATTACAGGAGACAGCTGCAGAAGACAACTGCCGTCTCAGGATAAACTAACAGGGATATCACGTTTAATGCCATGTCTCCTGCAATGCTCATTACAGGAGACAGCTGAAGGAGACAACTGCCGTCTCAGGATAAACTAACAGGGATATCACGTTTAATGCCATGTCTCCTGCAATGCTCATTACAGGAGACAGCTGAAGGAGACAACTGCCGTCTCAGGATAAACTAACAGGGATATCACGTTTAATGCCATGTCTCCTGCAATGCTCATTACAGGAGACAGCTGAAGGAGACAACTGCCGTCTCAGGATAAACTAACAGGGATATCACGTTTAATGCCATGTCTCCTGCAATTCTCATTACAGGAGACAGCTGCAGGAGACAACTGCCGTCTCAGGATAAACTAACAGGGATATCACGTTTAATGCCATGTCTCCTGCAATGCTCATTACAGGAGACAGCTACAGGAGACAACTGCCGTCTCAGGATAAACCAGCAAGGATATCACGTTTAATGCCATGTCTCCTGTAATGTTCATTGCAAGAGACAGCTGCAGGAGACAGCTGCCGTCTCAGGATAGAATAACAGGGATATCACGTTTAATGTCATGTCTCCTGTAATGTTCATTCATCACTATGCACACAGAGCTTTTTCACAACACATTCTGAGCTACTACATTCATTATTGTTATAAATGATCCAATGAAGATTTTTTGAAAGAGTGACATATTACATTACATGATAGGGAAAAAAACATGCCTAACTTCTTTTGATGACTCGTCATTATTCTTATTACCAAAGAAATTTCATACGCTGTCGCCTAACGGTCAAACATCAGGCGATTTCAACCAACAATTTGCAGGTTGCTTTCACAAATTGAAAAACCAGAAAACATTCCGTTTTTTTTTCGCTGTAGTCATCCGCTTTACTTCACTCCACATTTGCTGGTCAGAGATGTCGCAGTAGATATAAGCATAGATAAGCCCCTACAATCCAACGACCAATGTGGACTAGTGGACTAAAAGGGTTAAATACTTAATGATGTGATCGCAGCTGGTCTTAGAGCACCGGTACGTATTTGAAGACCACCCTGTGAGTTGTCAACAATATCGACAGGAGTCTTTTTCAATTGAATAAAACTCCGCCAAGTTATGAATTGTGATCAGATTAACATTTGATCGGTGGAATGCGGCAGTGATGTTTGTGTCCTTAGAATGAAGAAACTCAAAGTACTCAAGAACGTGTCATTCATTACATAACAGGTCTCTTTCACCGTAGCCAAAGCTAGGCGATTGCGCAGCAGCCATACCACTCGCAGTCGGCCGTTATTGGTCCATAGATTCAAAATCAACCAATTTCTGTTAACCCACCACATAGGCATCTTCCCACGTTCACGTAGATCAGTAATGACTCCATTGTGAATTCTAATTCATCAACGGTTCATTATTGATTCCTGAACCATAGATCATTTCTAGTAGAACGATGATGTAGTCCCAAAGATTACTTACGCAATCGCTCATACAGATGTAACAATCTTATCTGCCAAGATCGCTCAGTTGGCATTCTTGATACGCATTTTTGATAAAGTATAATATACAGTAAGAGAGAAGTAACGGTATACCCATGCACTAAACTTCGTTCTACAGCATAATGAGAAAAACTTGTTGATGGTATGAGTCATTGAAGGTTCCCTTGTAATAGATATATTAGAATGAATCATCACCCAGCAACGGAATATTGCGTTGATTTCAGTGTACTGTGGATGATCGAGGCCTTGTAAATGCATTACGCGGGTTACGCACTCGAGTGTCCTGTATCCATGATGCACGATAAGAGGCTTGAATTGACCTGATTCGTTACGTACCTTATATAATCGGTAAAGTTGCATGCTCCAAGGCCACTTTCAGTTCCAGTTCCATTTGTTGAGGACGCGAAACACAAGTCCGTCGTTGCGGGAATCACCGTAGGCACGCATGCTCTCAAACAGCCTGTCAAATTACCGCGCACAACATGTTAAAGGACTTTCATCTTTATGAATAATATCAGACCACCCAACACTTCCTTTACAAACCAATTATTTCTACTGGATGTTCGAGAAAGCATATATGCTCACGAACAGCCAGGAGTATCAAATATTTATGGTACCATAAATGAAAACTCACTGAAATGACAGCATTTATTGGAAAAAAATATAGCAATAACATCAACCAATCAAAACTAGACTTGCCTTCATCTTGACACGCTGGGGATACTCAAAGTAATAATATCCCTTTCTCTTGCCCCTTCCATCTGCATCCATTGCCGCCTTGTACAGTTTGAATGCGTGGTAACTACACCAGTCATACTGGTCGTCGTACTGCAACATTATGCGGTCAATACACTTTGCAGCAGTGCCGGGAGTCTGGATAAAAGACGTTCATAAATGCAGACTGGACAGGTCACATTCATAATCCACTTTTTTATTCCATCAGATAATGATTTTTTGCTCGTCTGCGATAGGTGAGATAGTAGACAAATTGTATTATGACATCTTGATGATTCATTTAATAAAAGTTTATATAACATGTCCTGTCTGAGGTTTGTCCATACTAAGAACATAAATTGTTAATTGTTGGGTCGAGTAGTCTTGGGTTGCTATCATTTTTAAGTCAGTAACTACTTCTAGGCAAATTTATTATACATGTACTGTTCCGAAAAAAAATCGTCATTTATGATCTTCAATTAAGAAACTAACAATATTTTGTCCACGAGTAATTCTACTACATATGATATTTTATTGAACTATTGCCAAACAGAGCTTCTAAATTAATACTATATAGCTACCGTGTTTTGTAGTACGTTCGAGTCTATAGCAATAAGCTATCACTTATAAACTATTCGAATCATTGAATATTATCGAATATACTTTCGTTTTTATATCTTGCACAGTTGCAATTGCTTGTAAATGAAAATGATGATGGTTTGTCCTGACGTATTTGTTTCACTAACTCCTTCAGTTCCTTGCAAGTTTTATACTAGCAGTTGATAAATGATTGCAAATCCTCTCACCCGGTGTTTGATAAATGGTTGCAAGTCCTCTCACCCACTGTTTTTTCAACTTTGATTTCAATCTTCACGCCCTCCGTCTCCTCGTTTCCTTCGTGTAGCTCCAACCACCTGTCTGTGTTTTCACGTGGCGCAGGTGGTCCAGCGCCCTGAGCTTGGAGCTGTCGAGCAACAGCAGCAGCCTCTCAGTTGCTGCCGGGCCCTCCCTTCCCTCCACCCCACTCACCGACAGGATCATGGACGCTCGTCGACAGTTGGCGCTGATACAGTAAGTGACATCTACTCTCTGGCTATATTGGTATCATCCTGGGAGCGTGCAACTCAACGACGCACGGGGCTGATATGCCCTGCGGTGACTCCATGCGCAGATACGACGAGTGCAGTCCTCTATCTAGGTTGTATTATATGTGCGGTTGGGAGTAGTCTCCACCACAGGCGTCTGTTGAGCATTATCAGACATTCCGATCAACCTTAGTTGGCGTAAATGCGGTGAATTAATTTAATTGACTACCATTTCAACGTAATTTAAATACGTACCTAAGTTCAAATTTATCTGCATTAACGAAAATGCTATCCAATCTCAGCATGGCCGTTACTAATAATGAATGCTGCTGGTATGGCCTTCTTCGCCATTCATACAGCCTCTCTCTCATGTTGAGGCCCCACATCGAAAGAATGGCGGACTACAATTACAATTAACACAAATAAGGTAAGAAACATGTTCTCGCTCACAAGCAGCGGTTTACGTCGCCCTTTGTAGATTATAACATCAAGTGCAGGTGAAGTAGAGGAGGACCTTAATTCATGTAGGCTTTACATTCACAGACTAGTAGACGCCGGGTGTTATCTGCGTCAAATTCAGTAGAAAGTGTTCTCACATGGACACAGTTTTGTCTTAAATCCAATGAACCCGGAACATTTGTTGGCGACTCAATTGACCCGAGGCAGATGTAGTTTTCCTTTACCCTTCCTTCTCCATACTGAAATATTTACGTGGATGTTTTCTGTGACGACCGCTGACCCAAAACATGCAGAAAGGGTTATTCTTTCATGCATTTTTTTGTCTATGCATCAGGCTCACGTTCAATAGCACCTGCAAATGATCCCAACTATTCGGAATCAGAACTCAGACTCCGAGATATTGACTCGAACTTGACTTTCTTTTAAACCTTACTCGTCCTTGTCTTTATACAAAGTTTGTGCATCAATAATAGCCGACTATTTTATTCAACCGTGGCCATTGCTGGCGTCAATCCATCGCAATCGAATGTTATTAACCAGCGAGTGACAAGTTTAAATGGAATAGTGCATGTAAATGTACGGTAATATTGTGCATGTGAATGCATGGTATCATCGTGCAAGTGCATTGACGATCGTATTGTACATGCGAATGTACTGTTGTGTAGTACTTGTAAATGTGCGACCTTATTGTGCATACAAGTGCTCGGTACTATTGCAAATAATCCCTATTCCGTTTCTGGAGCGGCAAAATAACCTCTTAGACCAAGCACAACTTTGTGGGATGAGCTTCATACTCCGGCCATGTGGCCCGAGCATGACTCACTTATAGAGCATGCTGCTTGTCATTCATAAGTGGAATGCAATTTGTCAGGACGTCCTGACGCAGGACTACAGGACAAAGTGCCAGCAACAGTAGAGAACGATGTCAATACAAGGAAAACCATTGCCGTTATGATTCTTGACAAACCCGTTTCTAGTTCAGGTCATACAAATTTGGAAAGGACTCGAGGGTTTCACGGTTCCCTATGACATATGAAAAAATATGAACACCCTTGAGAGTGGTAAGTGTTTCAGCAATTGAGGTAGTGGGGCACAATTTCATCCAATTTCACAGTAAATAATAAGTGGAGCCCCTATTTCAAATGACATGAACAATAAATTATTTGCCCCCTGGACTTCTAACGATGTTCGTCCAGTTCCCATTCCTAGATTCCCAGCGCTCGGCCAACCATAAATACCGGTATTTCGCAACCTCCCTCCGTTCCCTCTTCGGCTTACGAGCACATCTAAATTTCAATTTCCTGGACGTCCGAGTAGACCAGCCCGAGAAGAAAAATACGATGAACACATTAAATAACGGAGGGCATCTGATAACTGTGGGTACTTGCGTACTCGCGTTACACGCGAAGGTCAATTCAAGAGTTCTACAATAATAAATGAATATTTTCAATCAAATGCACTTATTAAGAAGATGTTTCCTCCATCAAGAGCTTAAAGAATTGATTAAACGAGTGCCTTTATGAACGGAATTATTTGGAGTCGAACTTCTTGCCTGCTCATCGTTTATATACCCAGACGGAATGAAATAACTGAGTCACTATTAGTCTTATCAATAATTAGGAAAAATATATTTGTGGTCCCCAGGGTATCCATTGCAGTATTTTTTATTAATAATTTTTGTTCGCTGTAGTTTTCATACATGTTTAAATTACGACATGATTAATGGTCATTAATCAAGTCGTTATACCTGCGAATATTTAGACACAGTAAAGCATGCCTCAGGAGAAGCAGTTGTGGGATGGTGCATCAACTTGTGATGTTGCAAGCACCACTCAACCGCACTGGCAGTTGTGGGATAGTGCATCAACTTGTGATGTGGCGAGCACCACTCACCCGCACTGGCAGTTGTGGGATAGTGCATCAACTTGTGATGTTGCAAGCACCACTCACCCGCACTGGCAGTTGTAGGATAGTGCATCAACTTGTGGAGCGGCGAGCACCACTCACCCGCACTGGCAGTTGTGGGATG
>SDVV010021469.1:0-13125 GCA_016164225.1 Gammarus roeselii
TATATGTATATATATATAGGGAGTGGACTACAAAATATCACTCAGCCTGTACGAAAAGAAGCTGAGACCAGGTGCTGATACAGCATGTGGTGGGGCATTGGGGGCCATGCTGCCTTGCGCGGCAAGGACGGGAGCTTGGAGGTGCGGGTCAGGACCTGCTGGTAGAATAGGATAGGAGATCAATATGGAGTCTGTGGGGACCAGGCAAGGGAATCAGTGGAACATCTTCTGCTCAGGTGGGATTTCTAGGTGAGGAAGAGAAGAGGATTGATTAACGTGAGGAAGAGAAGAGGATTGATTAACGTGAGGAAGAGAAGATGATTGATTAGCGTGAGGAAAAGAAGAGGATTGATTAGCGCGAGGAAGCGAAGAGGATTGATTAACATGTGCAAGAGAAGAGGATTGGTTAAAGTGAGGAAAAGAAGAGGATTGATTAGCGTGAGGAAGAAAAGTGGATTGACTAACGCAGTGGTGGCTGAGGTGGGGAGGGAAGGGTGGGATGGCTCGGGCATGGGAGAGGGGAATGGGTTAGAGATAATTGGGGAACTAATAGGTACCTGACTTAGGTGTGGGAAAGACGGAGAATAGACCAAAAAGAGGACTGAGAAAAATACGGAAATAGCAGTAGCAGTTTTAACCGTTGTTTTTTTAATAATAACCCCATGGGGGAGGCACAGCCGGAGATTTTCTGCATGAGGCTTAATAGCCTGGACATGTCAGCTTTCGATTAGGTAGGTTATTTTTTTAGCTATCTGGAGGTGGAATTTGACCCCTTTTAAATCTTTGTTTTTTACTCTGGCTTTCAACACACTCAATGGTCCTTCAGATCATTCCAGGCCTGTTCTGTCCTCTTCTTGTATTATTTGCATTGCTGAAACCAACGATACCGATTTTAGTTTCTTTTAGTTAGTGAATTGTTCCTTCAATAAGTATCCAGCTTTCTCCATACGCCCTCCGGAATGTGTTCTAGGTTTTTAGGTTTGGTATTGCTTTACGTTCAACTTGATCGTTCAACACTCTACCTTCTTCCCTCCTCTATTATACTCTGGGTAGCATTGATTAATATACTCTGGGTAGCATTGATTAATATACTCTGGGTAGCATTGATTAATATACTCTGGGTAGCATTGATATAATATACTCTGGGTAGCATTGATCAATATACTCTGGGTAGCATTGATTAATATACTCTGGGTAGCATTGATATAATATACTCTGGGTAGCATTGATTAATATACTCTGGGTAGCATTGATTAATATACTCTGGGTAGCATTGATATGAAAGTCAGGCCCCTCATCGCGAGCGTCAGCCAAAGCCGACCGTCCGCTACTTCAGGCCGCTGCTTGTGGACTCTCTAAATAGTAGCAGAGTCGCGGTAGCGATTTCTGCACCTGCTGCTAATTATGCTGCTAATTTTATTTCAGCGATTTTTAACAATGGCAGCCTCCGCGTGATCGCTTGTTTGGTGTCACTGGTGCCAAAACGGCTATTTGGTGTTGTCATTTATTTGTGACTTGAACTCTTAAAGCGACTAGTTTCATTATGCCATGCTGTGCAGCGCACGTTTGTAAGAATCGAGGTGGTCTCTCAAAAGAAGGAGGTTCGTTTCTCAGGTTTCCTAAATCTGACGCCTTGAGGAAACGGTGGCTGCTGCCTACAGGCCGTCAGGATGCCTTTAAATTGAACAACGCGCAAATGTGTTCGGCTTATTTTGATGAGTATTTTTGAAAAACGCATAAAAAATGCCTTCCTTCCAGATTTGTACAACGATGAAAGAATATTGGTGTCCTAAAATTCGATATTTGCAAAATCAAATTATTCTGGATTTCGTCAAAAAATACCTCTGATCTCCATAGATTTACAAGTATCTCCACTGTCCGATGTACAAAAGTAAAACATTAAAGTATTTACCCAAGAAACACAAACGAAAAGTAAACAACGTTTCAGCTTGTCATTTCAGCCATCTGAGAAAAACCGTTTTCTTACCTTAATAAACTGCTTTGTTCTAATCGATTGGTTAGTGTTTGCTCAAAAATTGTGACCAATATAACAAATTGGAGATCAATTCTTCAAGATGATGACTTAATTACATATACATATATTAAATAGAAATAAAACTACTTGAATACCCAAAAATTTTGAGTCTAAAATGACTAGCCTGGATATGCCAATATTCGCTGTGCTGCTCCAGTGACGTCACGGGCAGGCAGGGCGGGGCCATGACGTCAGACCACTTGATTCAGACGTCACGTATTAAATTATCCGTTTTAGCCTGTAGTGTTAGAGTACCCTGGGCGTAAGAACTACTGTAACAAAAACAGCAGAGGGGACTTTGACAGTAGTATGGTCGCCGAAAGGACAAAGGCAGCAGTATGATAGCAAAAGGGGACTATGATAGTAGTATGGTAGCAGAAGGGACTATAACAGTTGTACGACAGCAGATGGGACTAGAAGAGAAGTATGGTAGCAGAAGGAACAATGACAGTAGTACTGCAGCAGAGGGGAACTGTGACAGTAGTACGGTACCAGAGAGGACTGTGATAGTTGTATGGTAGCAAAGGGAGGCTAATGCCAGTAGTATGGTAGCAAAGGAGACTGTCCCAGTAGTACGACAGCAAACGAGGTTAGCTATACGAGTAAGGCGGTTAGTGGAGGGTGGGATGCCCAGGGCTGGTGGGTGGACTAAACTTTATGGGTTGCCTTTGATAAATGCTGGATGATAGGGCAATCATTTTCAAACATTTTGCTAATATTTTAAGGGAAATGTTAGCGGAGATGCAGCAGACCCATTGCCAAGCTAATGCATGATACTCTTTCAATTATTCGTGTTTATTCTTCCTCATTAGAAATATATTTTATTGTATTCATAATTCGTCGGTTATAGACTGACAGATTCAACAACAAGTGTGATGCACATCGAGCAGTTCTCAGGTTGCCATCCATCATCACGCAAACGCTATAGGTAACTGTATTGCCACAGAGTTCAATTAGTGGAACTGCCGTTCAAGAAAATAATGTACCGGAAGAAAACTATACTTAATTCGACAAGGTTAGTGTTTAAGTTCATGCGTGCCCATTACAATTCACTAACATATGCAAGTATATTCCACGACAAGCGTCTTGTTTCCCACCCAACCTTCTAACGCCCGTCTCCCGTCAAGGATCCTATGCTTCATAGATGACTTAAAATTAGTTTTATCAACCTTCATTGCCTGTGTTATACAATTACTGTTGTCATAAACCCGACCTATTTATTTCATAGTTTTATTTCCAACTATTATTTGTCAGTCTACCACTATATTTTCGAGTCTCAAAAAAGTCCTCCGTGGCCTCTTGCTACGTTTCTGAGATACAAAATTAGAGATGAAACTCGTTCCTAATTCACCCGCCTGGTTATTGACTATCATATTATGGATTCAGTGGGACGGACAGACGGACGCACGAATATACAAATACGTCTCTTTTTAATACTATTGAATGTGTTTTTAGTGATTGTGAGTGTGAGTGCATAGGAGGAGTATGAGGTGCACCTCGCCGTCAGCCACCCTTCTTTCATGGGGATTCGACCTGTATCTGTATCTGTAAAAGTTATTACTCCGATACAATATTTACCAAATGAAACTAACTGTTACCTATAATACGGAACTAGCCCTGCATGTTTCTCTGTCCAGCTGCCCGTCTGTCTTTTACTCTTCATGAATTATAAGATAGGCGAAAATTAGGAGAATCAAGCCAGATCAGTCGAGGTCCACCCCGTTATTGGCCGTATCACTGATGCGAATCAATAAGCCAGGGGGCTTTCTTGAGACAAAATAGGTTTTTAAGATGACAAATAAAACTCTACAGCTGCATTAAGAATCCAACAAAATAAGTAAGGCGGGTCCTGGACAATTTTAATATAATAACATGATAAGGAAGTCAAGATTTATTTCATGGCACTAATGAAGCATAGGTTCCTTCACGGAAAAGGCAGGCACGGACGGAATCTTGCTTACCAAACAATACATTTTGACACTGTACAATTGTCCCGGCACCCTTGCGCCAGGGACCTGCCCTAGAATCAATTAAATGAACTCAGGAGTCGGCGCTGGCTATCGACGTCGGGTGATGGGAGGCAATCGGTGAACGCATGACAAAACATATTCACCGGTAGACGCCGCGTAGAAGGACCATTTATAAACTTCGGTTGTATCGAAGAAACCTTTTCTGCTGCTGGACTCTCCCTCAGCAAACGGAGAACAACATTTACAGGTCAAAGCCTACTTAATTCATATTCAAAGGCACAGGACTCTTAACTGATCAATATCTGTAGTTACTAAATACTGTTTGGGGTTCAAAAATTTTTACGCATAGTTTCCTACAAGAGAATTCATTTTCGTTGTGAACAAAGGAATTGAATTGCCTTGTATTCAAATTGTACGATATTCTGATGTTCTAATTTCTCATATAAGTGCGATTTATAGTCTGTAGACGGATATTACAAAATTATATTTATATTCAGCAATAACAGCATCTCCACACAATATTTACTTGGCAAAATCCTAATAACCAACGTTTCCATTATACAAGAAAATATCGCGACACTTTTTCTGGGATCCCGGGAAGAAGGACAATTTTAGCCCAATAACGCGAAAAAGCGGAACAGCTCAAACCAGACACACTCGTGGGCACGTCGGATTACAATCACCGTCGTTGCCAGACTTGTCTTATGACGTTTAAGATCAATCTGGCAATGACGTTGACTGGAACAAATTCAACAATCTCGGGGAAGGCTATTCATAGTTCCCCTGCATTAGGCGGCCTCCATGATTGCCACTGCCTTGGCCTGCTTCGCCAGGCTATCAGGGCCACTGCTAATGGCCTTAGCAGCCGTAGGAGCAGCTGCAGGGGCTGTAGGGCGACGGCTGCAGCCAATAGCTAATAATATAGGGCCGATCGAGCGTATTACGGACGCAAGACTGTTGGACGCAATACCAATGATGTGGGAGGGGGCTGGTCCTGAGGAGGGACGGTACGTTAGGCCATTTATTGGGTCAGAAATCAGTGATGGTTTAGTGGGTGGGTGTACTATGTCTTACAAGGTGCAGGAATATATATTTTTCGTGTGTTTCAATTAGATTAGTAGTGAAATGTCTATAGCCACTTAGCATTTCAATTAAGTTCGGAATATAAGTGATCTTCCCACATTTCAATAAACTAAATGTGAACTTAAAAAACGCCGTTTGTGACGTCATCCTGTTTCAGTTAGCTACTTTCTAGAACTGGATCACTTACCTCTTTCATTGCGACCGCGCATGCAGTATTTTGCGCCCCTTCCATGACCAGCAGGCTTCTCCTGGCCAATAAAAGCACACAGCTTTGTGTAACTATTGGCATACATGAAGCACTTTTGGCTCCTTCAATCAAGTCTATTTTGGCCTTATTGACAACCTTGCATTCTTTCAAAACTATTCCCAATCTACACCATCCACAATGAAAGCTAGAACTCACTATCTAAATGGCAATATTCCAATGAGGATGACAATGATTTCCCCGAGTACTAAATTGCATACGTTGTTCAGAATAATAATGTGTGGATAAACTTGCAGACCGCGTTGTCGGGTCTGGCAGTGTACAAGTAACCTGCACCACTTTAAACTGTGATAAATAAAACCTCCCAAACATAGTTTCTAATCCAATTTAACGAACACTCCGATTTTTTTACTAGTCAATATTAGGAACTTCCTGAGCTCACTATTTGTTCTTGATGCGTTTTTCCTACTCTTCAATGCAAGATGTTTTCACCCAGGATATCAGCCGTTGGTCTATGGGTCTGCCGAGTATTATTGTTATCAGTATTCTGCTTATAGTGCCCACAGTGTCAGGGGCGTGGGCGTACTAAGGCCATATCCTCTATTGGTTACCACCGATAATACACGTCAACAGATGTTGAATAAAATAACTACAATTATTTCAAAAAATGTTTCTTCAAGCTTCCCGAACAGCGACGACAATACTGGCCACTGTTTCATGTATAAGTTGAATTGCGAGTGTTGAACGTCCTCATCCTTATCGTTAATACTGGCCACTGCTTCAAATAAAAGTGGAACCGCGGGTGTTGAACGTCCTCATCCTTATCGTTGATACTGGCCACTGCTTCATATATAAGTGGAACCGCGGGTGTTGAACGTCTCATCCTTATCGTTGATATTGGCCATTGCTTCGAATATAAGTGGACCCGCGGGTGTTGAACGTCCTCATTCTCATCATTAATACTGGCCACTGCTTCAAATATAAGTGGAACCGAGGGTGTGTTGAACGTCTTCATCCTTATCATTAATACTGGCCACTGCTTCAAATATAAGTGGAACCGTGGGAGTTGAACGTCCTCATCCTTATCTTTAATACTGGCCACTGCTTCAAATATAAGTGGAATCGCGGGTGTTGAACGCTTTCATCCTTAATTCTGGCCACTGCTTCGAATATAAGTGGAACCGCGGGTGTTGAACGTCCTCATCCTTATCGTTAATACTGGCCACTGCTTCAAATATAATTGGAACCGCGGGTGTTCAACGTCCTCATCCTTATCGTTAATACTGGCCACTGCTTCAAATATAAGTAGAACCGCGGGTGTTAAACGTCTTCATCCTTATCGTCAATACTGGCCACTGCTTCAAATATAAGTGGAACCGCATGTGTTGAACGTCCTCATCCTCATCATTAATACTGGCCACTGCTTCAAATATAAGTGGAACCGCGGGTGTTGAACGTCCTCATCCTTACCGTTAATACTGGCCACTGCTTCAAATATAAGTGGAACCGCGGGGGGCTTAACGTCCTCATCCTTATCGTTAATACTGGCCACTGCTTCAAATATAAATGGAACCGCAGGTGTTGAACGTCCTCATCCTAAACGTTAATACTGGAAACTGCTTCAAATATAAGTGGAACCCTGGGTGTTGAACGACCTCATCCTTATCGTTAATACTGGCCACTGCTTTAAATATAAGTGAAACCGCGGGTGTTGAACGTCCGCATCCTTATCGTTAATACTGGCCACTGCTTCAAATATTAGTGGAACCGCAGGTGTTCAACGTCCTCATCCTCATCATTAATACTGGCCACTGCTTCAAATATAAGTGGAACCGCGGGTGTTGAACGTCCTCATCCTGCGCTAATACTGGCCACTGCTTCAAATATAATTGGAACCGCGGGTGTTCAACGTCCTCATCCTTATCGTTAATACTGGCCACTGCTTCAAATATAAGTAGAACCGCGGGTGTTAAACGTCTTCATCCTTATCGTCAATACTGGCCACTGCTTCAAATATAAGTGGAACCGCATGTGTTGAACGTCCTCATCCTCATCATTAATACTGGCCACTGCTTCAAATATAAGTGGAACCGCGTGTGTTGAACGTCCTCATCCTTACCGTTAATACTGGCCACTGCTTCAAATATAAGTGGAACCGCGGGGGCTTAACGTCCTCATCCTTATCGTTAATACTGGCCACTGCTTCAAATATAAATGGAACCGCAGGTGTTGAACGTCCTCATCCTTATCGTTAATACTGGAAACTGCTTCAAATATAAGTGGAACCCTGGGTGTTGAACGACCTCATCCTTATCGTTAATACTGGCCACTGCTTTAAATATAAGTGAAACCGCGGGTGTTGAACGTCCTCATCCTTATCGTTAATACTGGCCACAGTTTCAAATACAAGTGGAACCGCGGGTGTTGAACGTCCTCATCCTTATCGTTGATAATGGCCACTACTTCAAGTATAAGTGGAACCGCGGGTATTGAACGTCCGCATATCGTTAATACTTGCCACTGCTTCAAAAATAAATGGAACAGCGGGTGTTGAACGCCCTCATCCTTATCGTTAATACTGGCAACTGCTTCAAATATAAGTGGAACCGTGGGTGTTAAACGTCCTCATCCTTATCGTTAATACTGGCCACTGCTTCAAATACAAGTGGAACCACGGGTGTTGAACGTCCTCATCCTTATCGTTAATACTGGCCACTACTTCAAATATAAGTGAAACCGCGGGTGTTGAACGTCCGCATCCTTATCGTTAATACTGGCCACTGCTTCAAATATTAGTGGAACCGCAGGTGTTCAACGTCCTCATCCTCATCATTAATACTGGCCACTGCTTCAAATATAAGTGGAACCGCTGGTGTTGAACGTCCTCATCCTGCGCTAATACTGGCCACTGCTTCAAATATAAGTGGAACCACGGGTGTTGAACGTCCTCATCCTGATCGCTAGCACTGGCCACAGCTACAAATATAAGTGGAACCACGGGTGTTGAACGTCCTCATCCTGATCGTGAATTCTGGCCACTGCTTCAAATATAAGTGGAACCGCAGGTATTGAACGTCCTCATCCTTATCGTTAATTCTGGCCACTGCTTCAAATATATGTGGAACCGCGGGTATTGAACGTCCTCATCCTTATCGTTAATTATGTCTACATGCAGTTGGCCATTCATCTTTGAAATAAAACTCTCTATTTTGTAAACAACTTGACATATTGGTGAACAGATTTGGTAATGTGGATACTAATCATGTAGAGGGATCAATGAATATTAGCAGCAGTCATCTCCATTGCTATACTGCATGCGCTCTCCACGCATGACCTGTTCTCATGTTCACTCTGATACATTCGCTTTGTGGGAATACATCACAGCTGCACACAAGACCTGTTCTCATGTTCACTCTGATGCATTCATTCTGTGGTAACAGATTACAGCTGCACACATGACCTGCTCTCATGTTCACTCTGATACATTCGTTCTATGGTAATACATTACAGCTGCACACATGACCTGTTCTCATGTTCACTCTGATACATTCATTCTGTTTTAATAGATTACAGCTGCACACATGACCTGTTCTCATGTTCACTCTGATACATTCGTTCTGTGGTAATACATTACAGCTGCACACATGACCTGTTCTCATGTTCACTCTGATACATTCGTTCTGTGGTAATACATTACAGCTGCACACATGACTTGTTCTCATGTTCACTCTGATACATTCGTTCTGTGGTAATACATTACAGCTGCACACATGACCTGTTCTCATGTTCACTCTGATACATTCGTTCTGTGGTAATACATTACAGCTGCGCACATGACCTGTTCTCATGTTCACTCTGATACATTCGTTCTGTGGTAATATATTACAGCTGCACACAATTACGTGAACAGTTGTTAGGTGATGGTCGAGAGTGCAAGGTAACCGCGATTGATGAACGCTGTCATAAGTGATGGGGAAAAGGACTCATATGCTATGATATGACTAAAAGTATTGTCAGCTAGATTAGAAAACTCACGGTATGGCGAACAATGGTAGTGCCCAACAATTGACTTCGGCACGTGAACGGTTATTGAAATTGTGTTATTGTTCACTAGAGCACGAGTTAAAAGCTCTTCTTCTTAGCTCCTGTATCGATCGCACACAAATGACGCGCGATACTTGCTCGGCCTCCTCAAATGTGAAGTATTTGTCATAATAGCAGCAATAATGATCGGCACTTTACACTCCAATATCAAATGGTCTCGAATGCCATTGTTCTTAATGGCTTCACCCACTAGTTAATGGCCTCACGTAACGGCACAATATTTGAACACAAACATGCCAGGGCCTATTGTTCGTGGCTCCTCACTGACTGACAACTGCTGGCTGCTGGTTCAACTTGTGGCAGCTGGTGCAACTTATGGCAGCTAGTGCAACTTGTGGCAGCTGGTGCAACTATTGGCACCTGGTGTAACTGGCGGCTGCTGATGCAACTTGGGGCCGCTGGTGCAATTTGTGACATCTGATGGCTACTGATACAACTAGAGGCCGTTGGTGCAACTTGCCGCAGCTGGTGCAACTGGGGGCTGCTGGTGAAACTTGAGGTCGCTGGTGAAACTTGTAGCCGCTGGTGCAACTTGTGGCAGATGGTGCAACTGGGGGCTGCTGGTGAAACTTGTAGCCGCTGGTGCAACTTGTGGCAGATGGTGCAACTTGTTGCAGCCCGTGCAACTAGTGGCTGTTGATGCAACATGAGGTAGCTGGTGCAACTTGTCGTATGTGGTGCAACTGGTGGCTGCTGATGCCACTTGAGGCCGCTGGAGCACTTTGTCGCAGCTGGTGCCACTGGTGGATGTGATGCAACTTGAGGCCGCATGTGCAACATGTCGCAGCTGGTGCAACTGGTGGCTGCTGATGGCAACGAATGGCAACTTATGGTAACTGACGGCAGCTGATGACGACTGACGCAGTTGATAGCAGCTGGTGGGAACTGATATTTCCTCCGATGACAATTGCTTTCCCCAGATGACTAGTAAATCATAATAGCTTAGTTTCAATGCCGACTAACTCCGACTATAACTTTGATGGCATTATTTCAATTATCCCCTAAACCTATGCAAAATTGTCGATTCATTTCTATTGTCACGTGAACACGTCATGACTGAATTATAACCACTTCACTGCCACCGTCACCTGAACACGTCCACTGTTTTTTTTCTTCACTGAATTAATTGTTACATGACTGCAAGAGTTCGGTTAATCGAGGATATTCACAACCGAGCAAAATAAGAGAACGATTTTCATTTATTCCGTTATTTTTCAAATTAGGCTGAGTTGGGCACTTCAACTTTGACGGTTCAGATAAGAGTATTAATTAATGATGTATGACTAAATTGTTTATGAAACAGTGTCTTATATTTAGGCACTTATATTTTGAAACCCAACAAAAAAGATATGGTGACGTGTCAAAAAGAAACGACTTTTCATGAACATTCTAGAAGGTTTTTAATTGATCTGGAAACATTTTCCTCGTGAGGTAAAACTTACATTATCGCCCTTGTCGTCGTAACTGCAGATATGCCACCACTCGTGACATTGACCTCTGACCTTGCCACCACTCGTGACAGTGACCTCTGACCTTGCCACCACTCGTGACAGTGACCTCTGACCTTGCCACCACTCGTGACAGTGACCTCTGACCTTGCCACCACTCGTAACAGTGACCTCTGACCTTGCCACCACTCGCAACAGTGACCTCTGACCTTGCCACTCTCTCGTGAGAGTGACCTCTGACCTTGCCACCACTCGTGACAGTGACCTCTGACCTTGCCACCACTCGTGGCAGTGACCTCTGACCTTGCCACCACTCGTAACAGTGACCTCTGACCTTGCCACCACTCGCAACAGTGACCTCTGACCTTGCCACTCCCTCGTGAGAGTGACCTCTGACCTTGCCACCACTCGTGACAGTGATCTCTGACCTTTGCTATCACTCGTGACAGTGACCTCTGACCTTGCCACCACTCGTGACAGTGACCTCTGACATTGCTACCACTCGTAACAGTGACCTCTGATTTTGCCCTTACTCGTGACAGTGACCTCTGACCTTGCCACCACTCGTGACATTGACCTATGAACTTGCCACTACTCGTGACAGTGACCTCTGACCTTGCCACCACTCGTGACAGTGACCTCTGACCTTGCCACCACTCGTGACAGTGACCTCTAACCTTGACACCACTCGTGACATTGACCTCTGACCTTGCCACCACTCGTGACAGTGACCTCTGACCTTGCCACCACTCGTGACAGTGACCTCTGACCTTGCCACCACTCGTGACATTGACCTCTGAACTTGCCACTACTCGTGACAGTGACCTCTGACCTTGCCACCACTCGTGACAGTGACCTCTGACCTTGCCATCACTCGTGACAGTGACCTCTAACCTTGCCACCACTCATTACTGTAACCTCTGACCTTGCCACCACTCGTAACAGTGACCTCTGACCTTGCCACCACTCATGACAGTGACCTTTGACCTTGTCACCACTCGTGACAGTGACCTCTGACCTTGCCACCACTCATGACAGTGACCTTTGACCTTGTCACCACTCGTGACAGTGACCTCTGACCTTGCCATCACTCGGAACAGTGACCTCTGAACTCGACACCACTCAAGACAGTGACCTCTGAAATCGATACCATTCGTGACATTGTCCTCTGAAATCGACACCGCTCGTGACAGTGACGTCTGAACTTGCCGCCACTCGTGACAGTGACGTCTGCCCTTGCCACCACGCGTGACAGTGACGTCTGACCTTGCCACCACTCGTGACAGTGACCTCTGAACTCGACACCATTCGTGACAGTGTCCTCTGAAATAGACACCACTCGTGACAGTGACGTCTGAACTTGCCGCCACTCGTGACTGACTTTGCCACCACTCTGACCTCTGACTTTGCCACCACTCGTGACAATGACCTCTGACCTTGCCACCACTCGTGACATTGACCTCTTAACTTGCCACCACTCGTAAAAGTGACCTCTAACCTTGCCAACCACTCGTGGCAGTGACCTCTGACCTTGCCATCACTCGTAACAGTGACGTCTGAACTCGACACCACTCAGGACAGTGACGTATGAACTTGCCACCACTCGTGACAGTGATCTCTGACCTTGCCACCACTCGTGACAGTGACGTCTGACCTTCACTCGTAACAGTGACCTCTGAACTCGACACCACTCGTAACAGTGACTTCTGAACTCGACACCACTCCGGACAGTGACGTATGAACTTGCCACCACTCGTGACAGTGATCTCTGACCTTGCCACCACTCGTGACAATGACCTCTGACCTTGCCACTACTCGTGACAGCGACCTCTGACCTTGCCACCACTCGTGACAGTGACATCTGACTTTGCCACCACTCGTCACAATGACCTCTGACATTTCTATCACTCGTCACAGTGACCTCTGACCTTGCCACCACTCGTGACAGTGACCTCTGACCTTGCCACCACTCGTGACAGCGACATCTGACCTTGCCACCACTCGTGACAGTGACCTCTGACCTTGCCACCACTCGTCACAGTGACATCTGAACTCGCTACCACTCGTAACAGTGACCTCTGACCTTGCCACCACTCGTGACAGCGACATCTGACCTTGCCACCACTCGTGACAGTGACCTCTGACCTTGCCACCACTCGTGACAGCGACATCTGACCTTGCTACCACTCGTGACAGTGACCTCTGACCTTGCCACCACTCGTGACAGCGACATCTGACCTTGCTACCACTCGTGACAGTGACCTCTGACCTTGCCACCAC
>SDVV010021470.1:0-13125 GCA_016164225.1 Gammarus roeselii
AATTTCAATGTTATATGTATACCTTAGGATAACTTACGCCCACAACAGGGGCTACTTGGTTGTAAAGAATTGCTCTATAAACGATAGGGGAATTTCATCTTACAAAAAAGCGCGTACTGGAAACCCTTCAGGCAGCTGGGGAAAGGGAGGGGAAGGGGGGGGAGAGGGCGGTAGACACCGCACACTTCCTTCCCAGTCCCAAACCAAGAAAACGCTCACCCACGCTGAAAGCAAGATGGTCCACAAACTATCTACATACATAAACATACATATACACATATACATGTACATGCACATAAATATACATATACACACATATATATACATACATAAATATATATATACACATATATATATATATACATACACAAGTACATACATACATACATATGCATACATACACTAACTTTTTCTCCGTGCTAGGCATGTGGGATATATCCTCCACATCTGAATCAGAATGTGATATAAATACTTCAGCATTTGTTTCATTTGGCAGCAACATAGTGATCTGGTTTACATTTAAAGTAAATAAATAATTAAACAAATGGTCTTGACATGATCTCATCATCTATTTCGAATTGGATCTTATCTGATACATTTTCTTTACCTACTCAAGAATACAGCAGAGGTTCTGACTATGGGTCAGAATCTTTGTTTTGAACGAAAGGTAAATATACTGATGAGTAAAATCAGTCTCGTTCTCCTTGGTATATTATGCTCACTGTGTCATCAACATCATGCTCATAGTCAAGTTTCTGCTACTCTTAAGGTACATTTCCTGACACACAATATAAGGTCTGCTTAAAGAGGAAGAGTTCAAAGCCTAGGGTGCCACTCCACTGATACGAAAGTTTGAGCCTATCATCATTTGTCCACCTAACCTAATAATACCAGCATTTCGCTGACAGCTTTTAAAGTGTGTTCCCGCTCATTCTATTTGATTTTATCCTAAAAGAATATATTGCCATCAGATCCAACATTTAACCAATAACGTATTTTTGGGGATTGACCTTGGAAGGAGCAATCCGCAATCCGCCAATACTTTATGCAGCACCTATTCTGATACTCGTCCTGATATCTATAGCAGCTCTGCATTTTTCTTAACTGTGCTGATGCGTTACCGTGAATTTGCGAATCCGAATTGGTATTTGAACCCTTCAAAGCTTTGTTAATAAGTAACTGTGTGCTTGGAATTAGTATTTTTCTTCTAGGAAATATCATGACCTGCGTCTCATCCACATTTACTCTCAACTTATTGGATGTGATCCACATTGCAATGTGGACCAATTGATTATTTATATTAGAAACAGAACCATTATAACTTTTTCCGGTCGAATATGTTGTTGTATCATCTGCAAAAGGGAAAAGGACTACCAGTTGCTGGTGTTTACAATGTCAATAATATAGATAAGAAGGAGCAAAGGCCCAAAGATCGACCCCTGCTTACCCCGTCCCTACAAATGTTGATTGTTTATTCCAACTCACCCGGTGTTCTCTATCAACAAGTTAACATTTTGTCCACTCTTGTCAGAGGAACTAACTCTATTTCCTGTAGCTTTGCTCCCAAAGTATCATGGTTCACGCAATCGAAGGTTTTACTAAGGTCCATATAAGTTGCAACAGTGAGTTTTTTACCATAGAATCCAACAATATCATCAACAGTAAATTATAGTAAAGCATGCTATGTATCCCTAAAAGCCTGAAATCCATATTTATTTTGGCTAAGTTGATAAAACGGGCAGGACTGATATTGAGCAATATTTTTTTTTCTGTTGTGCTCTGTTTTTATAAATTCGACTAATTATACCGATTTTTAGAGCATCGGATATAAATCATTGCTAGAATTACCTTAAGCGATAGTTGAGGTACAATAATCCCAGATAAAGCTTTATCTGGGATTAGTTTAGCTCCCTTGACTCAACTATCGCTATTGGGCACTCCAGCAATGATTACTACCAGATGCTCTAAAATCGGTAAAATTAGTTGAAACAGAGCATGCTTTACTATAATTTACTGATGACGATATTGTTGGGTTCGATAATAAGCAAGTATCTGTTGTAGCTTGTGCTGCAGCTATTTTTTTAAACCATTTGATTTAATTTACTTCGTTCAGAACGACAGGGTTAAAGATTGACTGTTCTGGATTTGCATTCTATAAATAAGGTTCAATAGGAATGTTGTTGCTAATAATAAATTCACTTAGAGTACCAGGCATATTATGGGAGTAATTATTTGGAGCATTTGAAATCGTTTAAGGATCAGCGATGACCTCATAATCAATAATAATTGAACCCGAATTACTCTGAGATTTTTTCCAAGGAGCTATTACATACCATTTAAGCTTGCTCTTAAATTTTAACTTCTAGGTTTCTGAACTTCTCAACCAATTATTTAAGATGTACAAATACATTGCTAGAGGTTGGAGTCAGCGTATCTCGCGCAATGGCATCGTGAAATCGACAATTCTTATAAACCTCAGTATTGTGCTAAAGAAGAGGCACATTCAGTCCATTCAATCAAGAAGTAGTGCATTGCTTTTATTATTTGGCTGATAAAGAGTCATCATCATTGACTCAAATCACTGGAATAAACAGTTCACAGTGCGGAACAAATACTTTTGTATTTCAATGTGTTTTCCAGTATAATATCCAGGATTGTACACTCTAAGAAAGTATATTTGTGTATTCGATGGATGGTCTCGTATGACATTCAGATAGGAACAAATACAATTTAAACAGTCTGGTCAATAAACATCAAACAAACAGAAAAAATATATATTATGGTAATATTTAAGTAAAAAGTATCTTAAAACTCAACAATACATCATTGAAAATTTTCACCTAGTGCGAAAAAAATTGTTTTATTCAAAAACACGTATAATTTTATCCTATGAGTTGGCTAGAATAAAGTAGAGAGCAGGAGTGGAAATACTTCCATTGTATGAGACACTAAATTGCTTCCTAAATTAATTGCTGTTCACCTAAAAACGTTGATATTTTTAGTTCGATAAAATAACATTCATTTGCATTAACCAATGAACTATTGAATTATCGTGAAATGCACGCGCCAGCCATGCGCTAAGTTACATTTCAGCATACATTATTTCGTGATGTGTTTTGTAAGATACTATGCATTATGGTCACTCAATGGGTGTAAAGAGTTCTAGTCATACATTTTTCACTTCATGATTTGGTCCAACAAAATACTTGTTCTGGATAGCAGTAACACTGAGAGGGCTTAATAGGAAACGAATACAAAACAACATTATTCGCTGTGTGAAGGACCTTCTCCAAACCAAAATCTCCTGTCTCTTTTACTTCCTTGACGTCTCATTCTAAAAGCCTCCCAAGCGATACACCTTTCTCAGTCGTCCTCCCTGGACAAGTCCAGTTCATCCGAGTCCACCCTGACGCTACCACGGGAAGGTACCCTGATACTGGGCTGTGGGCGACTCACTCTGTGGGGGTAAAAGGATCCCTGGGGGAAGCGAGACACCGGTGTGCGGAGGCTCTGGGTGTTGGATGCGAACATCCAGTTGGGGTTGGGCCTGGTGGAGTAGAGATCATTAGCACGCAGTACATTTTACCAAAACACAAGAAAAATTTCGATAACCGCCTGTTCATTGCAGACGATGTTGCTGCTGAGCATCCCCATCCTTGCTTGTGTCCCAAAACCTCAGCCATGTACCAAGACTTCGACGCTTTCACCTCTCAAATAATCAGAAAGACAAAAAACAGCTAATACCCATTCAAATATGTGGAGTTTGCGCATAGATGTTGCTCCAAGAGACCACTTATTTGTACATACCTTGGTGGTTGTGGACGTTGGGCTTGTTGTTGTTGTTTGATCAGCTTCTGGTACTCGTTCACGCTGATTGGCTTCGATCCTGGGAACCTCTTATTAAGCGCGTTATCTAAATAAAGGAATAATGTGAGTAAGATTATCACTAAAAAGAATCGCACACATTTGTGTGTGCAATTACAACACTGATGTGATAAAGCATGTATTCGATACTAGTCTTGGCCCAAGTCGTTGCCAAAATCTCCCCAATCCGAATGTTCAGTTTATGATCAAATGGAACGTAATAAAACTTTACGGCTCCGACGTTCATTGTATATACCTTCATATTATCCGTACCTAATAGTGAGCTACGTACTAGGGTCTGGCTGAGTTTAGTTGATCAATTAAAGCGCAGCAATTACACTCTAATCGCTCAGTATTTCAGATGAGCATGCCACTCAAAGTGTCATAGACATGCCACTTAGAGTGTCATAGACATGCCACTTAGAGTGTCATAGACATGCCACTTAGAGTGTCATAGATATGCCACTTAGAGTGTCATAAACATGCCACTTTGAGTGTCATAGACATGCCACTTAGAGTGTCATAGACATGCAACTTAGAGTGTCATAGACATGCCACTTACAGTGTCATAGACATGCCACTTAGAGTGTCATAGTCATGCCACTTAGAGTGTCATAGACATGCCACTTAGAGTATCATAGACATGCCACTTATAGTGTCATAGACATGCCACTTAGAGTGTCGTAGACATGCCACTTAGAGTGTCATAGACAACCACCTGTCACACTAGTACGGTCAGGCTCTATACACAATAACACATTCCGTATGAACTGTGTCCAGAAAAGAGTCGTTGCACTGAGTCATCAGTATCTGTTATGTTAATGTTCTCCTTACTTGCTCCAAACATGCTGGCAGACAAGACAGCCACCATCGACACCAACACCGCCACTGCCAAGTAGAGCTTCATGTCGAGAGGTTGAGTCTGGAGAATAACTGTAGAGGTGGGTGAGAGGCAAATTGTTAGTTGTTCTCCTAACCGCCATGACGAGCAGATGTAGTGTGTTATTCGATGGCATGATATATACACTTGACGAACTTAGAGCAGGAGAACCGGTTACAAAGGCTCTTCCACTGAACACGTCAGCATATTATGAGCGAATTATAGCATATTGACGAGGAGGGAGGGAGGGGGCAGCATGGTGCCCCGACAATGTCCTTTTCTTCCTTACCAACCACAGCCTTTACTCCTTCGGGTCACTCTTCCACTCTTGTTGTGGTTTACTTTCACCGGTCCTCTGCACACCTCAGTGCCCTCTTTTTTTTGCTGAAAAAAATTTCCTGTTGCCTGCTCTTGCTCCTCGTTCATTCGTGTTTGGATTTTAAGCCAATCTCTTGTGTTTCGAAAACAACATAAAGAACTCAAATAGCTGCTATATATTTCTTATGTTTTAAGATGAAAAAAAAAGCAGACGAACTTTTTGTCATTATAAATTTCAGTAGACATGGCTTGTCACTAACAGAAGTGTCATTTTACACAAGAAAAGAGCAGGTTGCCTCAGTATTTTATCACCATCATGTTTTCTGGATGTACAGTAGCGAAATAAAATTAGTTTATGGTTAGTCCATAAGCGAAAAACAAACTAGACTTTTCCTACGTGGAATTCAACTTAATATGGGAATTTCTTACGGCATTGCATCTGAACAACCCTTCTTTTTGGATAATATCAATTAAATTTCAAATGAGTACAATGTCGAGCAGAAAATTATCACTGGATATTTCTCATAATCTTCAGTCATAAACGATTTTCTTTCGCTACAGTACATAAATAGACGCGCATTTACCTACTCACATATACATGGGCATATGTTTACCTACTTTTATATACATGGACATATATTTGGTGAATCGGTAATTATTTACCGAACATCTAAAAAATTATACGTTTGATTCCAAGCTATACCTATTGTTCTCCTACAGATACTAAATTCTCTCTATATCTATAAAGTCATGAATAATGGTATCTTGACATATACATCGACTAATGAATAATGCGGTTTTAACTGTATCGATGTAATTAATATAATATTTCCTTTCCTATTACTTCTCTGCGTGTTAGCTTGCCATCAACTTTGACTAATAAAGATAGTGTTCATTGTGTTTTCCTTTCCTATTACTTCTCTGCGTGTTAGCTTGCCATCAACTTTGACTAATAAAGATAGTGTTCATTGTGTGACCGTTTAGTTTAGCGTTTAATTTGAATAATCATTTGTTTAAATCAATATACACAAATGAGGTTAGTAAATTTCCCTACGACTACTACAATTATTGCTCACAAACAATATATGTACGAAATGTTCACATACAAGCGATCGTCACTTACTTGCAATTAACCAAGTAATTTCTGCAATCAGAGCGCGTCCAGTAGCACCGTCGGACAGGACCAGCCGCAGCACAATCCACAGGAGCGTCTAACAAGCTGAGAGGTCAACACCGTACTGCTCTGGGTCGGTCGCACTGCATTCTAATATACCTCGGTGGACCTCGCGTCTATTGGGGCCCCTTCCATGAAGGGCTTCCCTCTATCGGTTGCCGGTGGGGCACCTCCTCAGCAAGGGGAATCACGCCTCTGACACGCGGTGTGCGTACCCGGTGTTGCTTAAGCTGTAAATTACGCCGTGATGTAAGGGCAGCGCTTGGCGGTGGTTGGCTCGTGAGAACTTCCCTAGTGAGAAGTGATTGGCCCGTACAAATATTTGCCCAGGGATAAATACGCGGAGGAATTTGACAAGGTAACAATAGCAGGGCAATTTCGGAGACAGAAGAGCTATATTGCGTCCCTAACTTATTAATAGATTAAACAGTGAACATTTGTATAATTCGCCGATTAATTTTTCATGTACAAATCTAATAATTTTTCATGATGAGTCTAGAGTGGGCATATGCAAACAATAGAACAACGTCACACATGTAAGTGGGTTATTTTGGGGATAAGGAGAGACGCAATCTTTGAGGTAACCGGACCCAATTTTTCCTTCAATATTATAGAACAGATGACTGTGCTCGTCTCTCAAAATATGTCTTTATTGAGGATATCTGGCGATAAATAATGCCAAACAGATATCTTGCTGGTGGAATGTATTCTTCATGAGAAAAAACACATGGTAGATGACTGAAATCGTAAGGTAATAAAACAATATATCTTATTGAACCGGTTAGAAATGTTGTACATAATCATTGAAGGACATGCATATTGGAGACAGGTCCCGGAGATGGTCGGAATTTTTTTGACAGTTGCGCTGTTAAAAAAAATCAGTTGAGCTAAATAAATTGATCAGTAACAGATATAGATAGAAATGTGGGGAAACACGTAGGAAGATTATCTTGACAGGAAGAAGTGGTGTAGACCGTGCAAAGCAAATTTGTTGGGTATGACGACGGGCAAGCTATTCCAGCTAAACTCTCCAACACTTATTGCTAACTTTTTGAAACGCTTCTCAGATCAATCTCTTGTAAATTTAACGCTAACTGCTAAATTCAAGTTTATTGTATCGAAAAAGGTAGAAGTGAAGTACGTACGTGTTGAAATCCCTTGATGGGAGTTACGACATACCCACTACAGTACGAGGATCACAGTTCCTACCCCAGCCATCTATAAGAAAGTTCTCTGTCCGCCATCCTGCGTCGTGGATGCCTTCAAGTGAAATAGGCACGTATTCTTACATCCCGTGACGTGTTTGTTCGTCCGCAACAATGTTAGCGGCTTGCACATCAAAGGGAAAATCTAGTCTTTATGTTATGCAGCTGCAACAATTATAGGATATGAAACTGAAAAAATCTAGCTATTGTGTTGACATTCTCGATCGTTGGGAATTTTTTTCATCCACATCTTTGTCAACCAACAATATTGAACTAGGAATGTTCAAAATATTGGTGAACTTGCGTTCGTGGATAATGCTGCCGAGCGGGCTGAGGTCGGGATATGAGCAAGCCACGGTTGACTAGTTCGACGGAAGATTACTCGCTCCAGAAAATCGTCGGATGAAAATACGAAACACTAGCTGGAGCAATGAGCGGGAGCACCATCTTTTCAATATCAGAATTCCTCTGACTTAACAGTTATCTAAAATTTTTAGTAAAAAAAATGAGGCAGCAACTCGGAGAAATTTTATAATCCACAGGATGATGCTCTTCTCAGTGCATCAAAAAGCATCTCGCATTTTTATAGGACAAATTTCCGGAGCGAGTAGTCTACCACCGATCGAACCAGCCTTGGCCCGCCCATAGTTCCGAACCCAGCCTGCTTGACTACTGGATGTGAGGAAAGATGGAATCCATTACCCACGAACCAAGCCAACGACACCTGAATATCTGAAGAAGCTGCTAAGCAAAGACACTACTAAAATTATCATGGAAAAAGTACGACGTTTAGTTGCAAGCTCCATTCAATGGGTTCAGATCTGCATTTCTGAGAATGGGTTCCATTTTGAAGCCTAAATATAACTATTGTCATTCATTGCATTTAAATACGTCAAGTTCTTATTTTTCAATCTATTCCATTATTTCAAAATATGAAAAGTCATATAAAATCGATTTAATCTAGCGTATAAAAAATGTAAAACTGCAAAACAATGCCGTCATCCCACCCAACGAACATTCAACACCCGAAACGAACCCCTCTTCAGGCCATCGGTGAATCACAATATTGGATCAAACAGATGAATAAATAATTCCTCTTTATTCAAGAAGATGGGAGTTGTCTACAAGGGGGATGATTGAGAAGAAGGCAGAGAATGAGAGATCGTTGGAGAAGTCAAAAACACCATTGAGATTTTGTTTCAGAGAAGGATCTTCACAGACTCCGAATAATGTTGATCAAGCAAACATACAAACCCAGCCAAACCCGTCCCAAAAGGTCACCTTTCCCGCCCATCAATGCGTCAGACCGCCGTTATTGCCAAGATCGCATCTCTCGCTCATAGAGTTTGTAGGTCATTGTTCCACACTCTAGGAAATGTTCCCGACTGACTGACATAGTGCGATGCTGCGGCGGCAACTTTCACATCAACGAAAACGAAACGAGGGAAATTCCCTTTTGCAAATTGACAGGGAAATCTGTTATGATTCAGGCAGTTTGGGATGATTTCCGGTAGCACGGATTGCGAGGCAGTACAATAGAAGGCCACTAATATTTTTCCGGCTAAGATTTTTCATAACAAAACGATTGCAAATAGATTAAATTTCAATTAAAGAAGATTTGCATGATGTAGTTTCTTTTTCTGATGCCAACAATGTCACCTGTTGTTGAAGAATTCAGTGCGTTCATTAACCCTTCGTTTTTAATAGGAATTATTTCAGATTGATGGACTTCATTTGGATTCTCATACACGCGTAATGTTTCATAACATTTTCCTGTGATTCAACCTGGCTAGTTGATTAGTTCAACCATAGCATTTATTGTTCCATTTTAACAAAACGGTACAGGACGGCGAAAATAGAAGGAGAGACTATTGGCCTGCAATAAAAGTCTAACATGAAGGTATGGTTATGCAGATGTTTATTGGGATTGGGTGATGGTCTGAAAGTGCTAGTGGAGTGAATACTGTACACACCACAAAAAAAAGTAATCATATGATAAAACCATAATGCAGTCGAAATGTACCACGACAAAGTGAAATCGCAAACACATTTTATAATCCGTGAAAATGTTCCATGAACTCGAACATCCCAATATCTATCATTGGAGCTTATGAGTAATGCGAGCAGCCTGAACGTTCAATCAAAAACGGCAAAATTCCCCAAACTCACCTGCCGCTGGATCTAAAGATTGGGGTTATTCACTTCACAATACAGCACTTAGGGGCGGAATTAGGGTTACTCACCTTACAATACAGCACTTAGGAGCAGAATTGGGGTTCCTCACCTTACAATACAGCACTTAGGGGTGGAATTGGGGTTACTCACCTTACAATACAGCATTTAGGGGCGGAAATGGGGTTACTCACCTTACAATACAGCACTTAGGGGCGGAATTGGGGTTGCTCACCTTACAATACAGCACTTGGGGGCGGAATTGGGATTACTCACCTCACAATACAGCCCTTAGAGGCGGAATTGGGGTTACTCACCTTACAATACAGCACTTAGGGGCGGAATTGGGGTTTATCACCTTACTATACAGCACTTAGGGGCAGAATTGAGGTTACTCACCTCACAATACAGCACTTAGGGGCGGAATCATCCGTCGTTCGACTTAAAATGTCTCGGTTAAGGGCAGAGCGTTGGAGTACCATCTTTTCTTTTCTTTTCTTCGTCTGTAGCCAACTGAAAAACGAGTTATCATCTTTTATTTTACTTTTTTGTTGACTGCAGATTAAAAAAATAGAGAGTCAATCGTTTCTAAACGAACGCAATGTGGTGAGTCGAACAGGTTCACCAAAATTGGTATACATTTGTCGAGTCATTCTCACCCGATTTGTTTTGTATGAACTAATCTGGTGAACCACTAGCGTGTTGTTAAACGCTGTCTCATAGGTCAAGGATCGGATCAGGAATGACTTATAAAAAGATGATTCATTTTTAATGCTCTTTAGTCAGTAACTTCAGATGGAACCACTATTTTTTTACTGTGAAGTCGGTTACAACCTTATCATTATAAAACAAACTGTCAGTCCAGTACGTCAGTCAACAAGAATGAACACGAGGAAATTATAAACTTGACTCATTGACATACAGTCTGTATTTGGAGTACGATATTGACTGCACCAGTTTTGTTTATTTCAATATTAACAGGAATGAATATTGAACGAGTCAGTCTTACAATGACAAGTATTGTTTTAGTTATTACCACAGTATATAACGGTTTATTAATAATGATATTAGAGACCCACATGAGCAGCCAAATCAGTTACCAACAGTTATTGTACAGCACCCCCTCTCGCTGGACCCCTTCCTTTAGAAACCCCTGCTTCAGGACCACTATTATAAGTCTTCTCATAAATAATTTTTTTTCATGTTGTGACAGCAAATTTCTCTTGTCTATTAAATATTCGGTAAATGTAGATATTATTTCATATGTCAACAAATAGAATTTACTGAAATTACGCTCTACAACTTTCCTTCAGTTGGAAATACGGGATGTTGGATCTTTTGAAAGAAACAATCCACGTTTTGCTGCAAGCCCGTGACCAAATTATACTTTAATATCAATTTACAGTCGGAACACAATAAACTTGAACCCAAAAGAATCATCTGGAGCAGAGTACTACTGCACCACATAAATGTTAAAAAGGTAATTTCCCACTAATTTAGAAACACTATTACGAATATTATTATTATGACACGAATATTGGGAGCTCTCTTGCAAATACGATTGATTTAAATACAGCTATTCAAAATGCATTTAAATACATTGCAAAAATGCGTGCAGGTTCAGGTCCATGTACTTTTATGGAGCATAGAATATATGTAGTTCACTTGAACAAACTCTTTCGAAAGCATCCATTTCAATTTCAAAAATACTTCCTCGTATTTGACATGATTGATGCTCATCATGTTTGACTTTAATCATGAAATAAAGTTATGCTGCATTACGCGTTGGGTCTGCTGGGTATGCCAATGCGTATCAGCAAACGCTAACTGCTGTGGACGCCAGGGTTTGCTGAGGTGGTATGATAGCGTGAGACATAACCGGCCGTGGATCATTGAGCAAGGTACATGAAGAGTCTGTGTGCGTACCAACAATGCTGTTCCAATCCGGAAATAGTTGTTTGTGTTCTATTCATCGCAACAAAATGATATCGTTGTTGCAACAGAAAAAAAATCATTTCTGAACGACAGAAGCATTTTGCTGCAGCAACAAAAGTTATTCTACTGTGACCACAAGATTAGGTAAACAAAACGATACAGTTATTGAGACTAAATGATTTTTTTCAGCGCTGAATTGACCTGTGTATTTCCTTGTGCCAACATTATTCTTGTTGCGTGAGGAAAAAAAATTCAACGTGCTGCCTTACCTGCTCCTTTTGTCTCCTCTTATAGTGGCCTGTAAGTCCACGGCTAGAACACCCTCAAAATCTGCTATTGGCACAGCTGAGGTGGGCCGGCCACGACAGGTATCGCCACCCAGCGGCGTTTAGTTAGAAACTTAATCGATGAAAACCCTTTCCACGAGTCGTCCATTGACTGGTTACAGTGAAGAAGGGCTTAGTTCATTTGACAGCGATATATTGAAAACTGTTCACTAAAAATTGGATGTAGCAAGGTATCAGTCACTCCGTTGTTACAGAAGTTCCAGATAATAATTATCATTCTGTCAACCCAACGTTGTGGAGCCATCGTGTCATCATTGACTTCTAATCGGTTTTTCCAACTATCCGAATACGTTCCTAAAATAAACGCCTCCGAACAGTTTACAAACAGTTCTTCTAGCCAACAAATCGAATATTATTAAATGGCAGCAGCATTCAATCCCTCGCCATGCTTTGTGATTGCAATCTTCAAAGTAACTTTGGGGCTTTTCTGCTTTTACAGTCAAACAGATACACCACAAAGGTAATCCGGCGATCGTGGTACACCGGAACCTACTAATAATAATCATTGCAGGGGTGTCGCCAGAGGGCGGCAGACACAGCCATCCCCATCTCTTCTTGATATCCGAAAATTGAGAAGGAAGCTTGTTGAACGTCTGAAGTGTCCACGACCATCGGGCGGTTCTAATTATCGTACTCTTGATTTTCGGACAGTTCCTAATCTAACATGCACGATTTTCGGACTAATTTAATTTTATATTATGAGATTGTTGGATGGCTCGTTGAAAAGGTCCGAGAATCGCACAAACAACATAGCAAAAATAATGAAGAAAACAATTCGGGGACCTATCGTAGTTCATCTTTCCAGGATGATTAATTGATTTAACAATGCCAATGCTCATTAAAGTTGTTAATGAATATTTCAACATGAATTCAAATTTCATAGAAGCTGTATATCTTTCACCAGCAAACTGCGGTATACAACATTTTTTTTTATGATTCGAAATATTTGTTCCACGGCCAATTATTGCCGGAAACCTCCATACGGCAACCCTTTCTTTCTACGTCGACTATTATTGCCTAGCGAGGTAGTAAATGTAACAACATATCAAAAGAGGTTACAAGATTTATTAGGCCGTGATCACCATCAGCTACACCTCAAAATAAGCATTTTGAGTCACACATGAGTCACACATGAGCACTTCAATGGAGTTTTACTCACAATTTATCCCCGCATTACCCTTGCCACCGTACCTATATGTCCTGCAACTTTGCTATAGAAGAGCGAGAGGT
>SDVV010021471.1:0-13124 GCA_016164225.1 Gammarus roeselii
ATATAATATTTGTTTTGGTTTATCGAGTCTCTATATTTTGTGTGTACATTCTATCTGTTTATTGCTATATAATTATAGAGATGACAAAATTGACTCATTCGTTTTTCTGAAGACTGGCGCCTGGTTGACGAATGTCTGATGGTTGGATTTGGGATTGTTTTATGTTTTGTATAATTGCATTGTAAATATATTTTTGGTTTAATGAGTGTAAATTTCATGTGTGTATATTATATGTTTATAATTATTTCTTATTATTAATATGGTATAACTGAGTCACTCGGCGGTCTGCTGGGTGGCGGGGAAATTATCCAAAAGCTATACATACTACACACGAACAATATCCTTGTGTTCTCAACAAGTCTGGAACGAAAATAAGACGTGAGAAACGAATTTTAAATGTGGATCAGTGGCTCCGCAATAGTAGTACAGTTTATCTCGTCAGGGCTAGCGCAACACTGATGACGTGACGGCAACAAGTCTCCGTTCACAAGGGACTGGAAGGTAATAGGCATACATATATTGCTGCGCGTTGTGTCAACAAGGCTCCGCTCACGAGGGACTGGAAGGTGATGGGCATAATGCGCGTGACGTCAACAAGGCTCCGCTTACGAGGGACTGCAAGGTGATGGGCATAATGGACGTGATGTCAACAAGGCTCCGCTCACGATGGACTGGAAGGTGATGGGCATAATACGCATGATGTCAACAAGGCTCCGCTCACGAGGGACTGGAAGGTGGAGGGCAAAATGCGCGTGGTGTCAGTAGTATATACCGGAGCATGAATGGCATTCTAGAGTCATTTTGGTGGGCGCGATGCTGCAACCTTGACTCAAGCGGCCGTACGGGGGTTCGCACAGAAACGAGAGGCGGGAGGCGTAGGGTAGGACTGGGGTCAGCGAGTGGAAAGCTTATACATGTTAACAGATTATATATTTACATAAGGGTACTAGCAATTCCAATGCTTGGGGGGTGTTGCAACTTCGTTGCATTTATACATTTTCAATGCTGTGTCCTCTGAAAGTTTTTTGGCGTATTGAAAAACATACCTTTAAAAATATAATTTTTATTGATAATAACTTATATGTAGTATTATATATAAAAAAGACCCACTTTCCGGACACCTTCATGATGAATTTTCAACCTCGATATCATTTTCTACGTTGCTCGCTGTTGATCAATTTTACACGTAGCATAGATTCAATTAGTTTATTGTTATTTTTATCCGATTGTAATAATCAGTACCTTTGCGCTAAGCTATACCTACTCCAGCAGTATCTCCTTCATTCATTTTTTCTATGCTGTGAGATATCCGATGAAGGAAAATAGATACAATATTTACAGGATGACTGAATCATTCCTAGAGAAGAACCACTTAAGAGTATATTTGACTCATTCGATGCTTGATTGGTGGGTTCGTAGCGGTGGGGCTAGGGATATTTTTGTATGTTCTGTTCATATATCACTATATATTCTTTAATAGGATTAGTGTGGTAGGCATGTCTTATAACTCAATTTGCAGCCTTAGTGTGCGAACGACTCTGTTTGTGCCAACCTGATATTGAATTTTTTGGCAATATTCTGTGTTTTCCATCTATTTATTTCATACGTATATATTATTATAGAAATAGTATGGATTATTAGTCAAATAGTTTGCGGGTTAGTTGGATGCGCTCCTGGAAAATTATGTGAGTTTGCCCTTGCCTGTTCTTTGTCTTATAAATTCGTTTCCGTGGCTTGTTTGCTACGTTGTGAATGTATGTATCGTTATATATTTATGGATGGTTTATTGTTTATATATAATTTTTTCCTGTGGACATATCTGTTGGTATTCTTAACTAGTTGTGGTATATTTGACTCAATCGGAGGTTGTTTGGTGAATTTGTACCTGTTGGAGGTTGGGATATTTTTGTCTGTTATGTTCATTTATCATGATATATACTGTTACTAGGATTAGTGTGGTAGGCATGTCTTATATCTCAATTTGCAGCCTTTGTGTGCGACATTGAACTTTAAGCAATGTTATGCATCTTCCACATTATTTCAGGCATAATTGGTAGGTTATTGCAACATTTTGGTATTTTTATATGTATATATGACATTCTGTTACGATTTAGACGTGGTTACTCTAGTTAAAGAGGTGTTAATTTATTCCTGTTTTGGACAGAAGTTGAGGATAATTTCATTAAATTTTTGTATGTACTATACCGTATTTACTATAGGTTTCAGTCATGTCCCTCGTATGTCTTGGTATCTTATAGACATTTCTTGTTTGTTTGGCTAAATGCTAGTTCATTCTCGTTCCACACGTTTTTAATATATATTTTGGGTACGATAGAGAATTAATCTTCTTGCTTTGTTATAACTCGTGAGTTTTAGTATAGGTCTTTCAGTTTTGTATGTTCTCTGTTGAATTTCCATCTTCAATGCAATCTGGTGGTTATTTATACGATATCGGAATATATTACGTTTGTATCTACAATATATAACTTTATTTCAGGTCTAATTAGTTGTGTGTTGTTCATTTTTTTCAGTGTTTTTTATATCTTCTTTCATCCTGATACAATATTTGACGTGGTTATTACAGATATAGAACAGACGATTTGTTACAAACTGGGTCATGCTGTTAGGGTATTGTATGTTTATTGCCAGACTATTCTTCAATATTTAAGAGGAGTTAGTGAATTATATGTGAATTATAGCCGAGTAGAGCATCTTATTTAGATATTTTATATATGTTGTTGTTGTAGTTTTTTTTGGTCCACGATAATCATAGGAATGTATGTTTAAGAGGTGTAAGTCCGTATTGCGTCTTTGTGGAATTTTCGTAATTGAACCCTACCAAGTGTATAGTGTAACGTTTAGAAGACGATTTCCTGGATGGAGGGGTCCTAGTGTAGAGGTGGCTTACACTCTTTGGTTGTCATTTTGGAGTTCATCCATGTTCAACATGAATCATGTATGACCTTGTCGATGTCGATCTTAGGTTCCATGGGTTTGTTTGTGAGGATACGCATCAAGCTGCTCATCGTTGTTGTGGTGTACTTGAATTGTTAGTGAACAGAAGCCTAGCTTCTTATGGCCACTCACTCTTTGAGTCTCATGTCAGGCTCATTTTTGACAACTGTACCTGTTTCTAGATTCTTGGTTATATCCAGGATGTGACTTTGTTCGATTTTGTTCAGACACGATGGGTTAACAGATGCGAGGTACGTCTGAAGTATTGTACGTGACAGGGTGTTACCTCTAAATTTGTTATATATTATGGTAGATTGCTGAGAAGTGACATAGTAAAGCATTGTAGAGTTCATTTTTATGACACAGTGGGCTTGGATTTTTTGTTCTGCAAGAGCCATAGCATCAGTTAGGTCTAGGAATTTATTATAGATTTGAATGGTATCATAGTAAAAATAACATTATTCACATGAACTCGGTGTTAACTGTCAGATATTTTTAGTATGGCTGTTATGTTAGTATATGATCTTTGTCATGAACCAGATCACGTGGGATATTGGACTAGGTTTTGTCATCTGGGTGGGGTAGGATTCACCGGATATAATAGTTAATCATTATTGCTTAGGGTTGAGTAGAGAATCTTATTTAGCTATTTTATAGTTCTTGTTTTACATTTTTCGATTAATTTTACGGAATGTTGGGTATAAAATACGCTTAATTGTTTGTAATGCTTCAAAAAATTGCTGTTTCCCCTCTCGACATTGGATTTGGGTCCGGTTATATGTTGCCTTGGAGAGCTAATCTACGGGATTTGTGTTGAGTGTTAGTGTTGGAATTCTTCAATAATTGAATGTACATCTCAAATATGTTATACAATCGAAGGTCTTTACTTGATGCTTATTCCCGCAAGTCTTACTTATAAAAATGTTTGTATTTCGTTTGCAGTTTAGACACTTACAAGTTTTTGATTAATTCAGGCTTTTGTTGTGAGACTGCATTCCCATTCAGGATATTTGACTTAATCGACCATTCACCAGATCCACTTTAACATTTGTCACCATAGGTCTGTAATGATGGCCTTAATCCTAACTCATCCTAACCTAAACTTACCAAGGATTGTATATTTTTCCCCGTTTCATACTTATCTTAGGTACTTCTTCATTGATTTATGCTTTATTTTTATCAAATCTATCCCCTTGACTCACTTGTTTTACCAATCTTTAGCAGATTGTGTACCTACATTTATTTATAAGTTTTCACTTCGCTTATTACAAGTCCAGTAATATAGACCAGTTTCGAGTAATTTTAGGTCATCGCTGGTTAGTACACTGTAGAGTTCAAAACGTTTATGTAAGCTTACCCCATACGTCAGTGAGTGATACGAGAGTTGAAGAGTTAGCAAGATTTATGTATGGTTATTACTGTTAGAAAAAGATTTTTTGTAGTGTTGGACGTGTTGCTCCAACCATTTTTGTCTATTATATCAAATGTTGAATAAATTCTTTCTAACAATTTTTTCATACAGATAAGATCTGTGATGTAAGGTCCGCAGTCAACAAGATCAAGGCTGTAAACCATATCTAAGGTACATTTATAGCTAAATATATAGCAATGTACGACAACATCGATCAAATATCAATAAATGCAAAAAGGGTTACCATACAATGACAAATACATTATCAACTTAACCTATTCTATCCAATTGTTATGTATTTTAATCAAGTTTGAATTGATATTTATGAAACTATACTTGTGGCTGTATATTTATCATATCAAAAGCAGTTGAATACATTTTCCCCAATTTGATGCAGCAAAAATCTTTCTGCAGATGTTTAGATTCCAGAATTTTATCGATATCTCTGTTACATGTTCGGATGAGACTCAGCCGGTGGGATTCATGAGAACTGATGCACTTCAATTTGTTACATATTTTTATGGGGATCAGTTATACGCGATGTTAGGTTCAAAGATCTAGTCATTCTAACCAACTTAACCAATAATTATATAATTTCATTCAAATTTGATGGATATGTATGATATTTAGTCATTATTTTGTGCGATGTACATATCAAATCCTCTTCCACACGGCTCTATTTTACGTAGTTTTCTTCTAATGTCACACACAAGGTACACACATACACGCTTTGTACGCATATGCAGGACCGGGCACGGTATAATGACGTCGTGTACAGGGATAGTTACCGATACAATGTAGACACACACACACATTTTGATTGCATATACAGGATCGGTTAACAAATGAGGCATTTTACCTCTGATATATGTTTTTTTCCAGTAGAACAAAATCCCTTGTTATTGTTACAAGATATTTAATGGAGACCACCTTCACGTCATGTTAGGTGAAAAGAACTAAGCATCTTAACCTATCCTATCCTTTTCTATCCAGGAATTATATAGTATCGATCGAGTTTCCGTGCATAAATTTGGTACTTTTTTATCGATTTATGTTATATTCATTTTCATCCTCTCTACTTGGCTCTATCTTGTTCACACTCATCAGAACCTAACATAACCTAACTTTATGTATGGTGTTCAGTCATTGCTATATACAGATGAAGCTCTCCAAACGACTCTGAATATCACTTTTACATGTATGCTATTTCTTTTGTTGTCACTCTCATCCCATATAAGTTAGCCGAGAGGACCCATTTTCAAACTTAGATGGTTTGAATGTTACGTGTAATTCATATTATTTTTAATTTTGACACATTTCTACGTCACTTTAACATGTTATTCACACCCATCATAACCTAACCTGACCTTACGTACGGTATTCAGTCATTGATATATACATATGAACCCCTCCAGACAACTCTAAACATCACTCTAACATACATGTTATTTATTTCGTTGTCACTCTCGAGTCATATATGTTACCAGAGAGTCCCCCATTTCCGAAATTGGATGGATTGAATGCTACAAGTAGTTCAAATTTGTATTCAGTTTCATACTAACGGACGCATAGTCTCACACCATGTTTTTCTTACCTTACTTCAATATCTCCACTTAACTCTACAACCTTTGACAACTTGCAACTCTAAATTTTCATTTTTCTCTTTCCTGTATTTTTCTTATCCTTAACGATGACTTCGTTTCAAGATCTGATTGGACGCTGATTTATATCATACCATTCTGTAACACATCTAGATCATTTACCTCGAGCTAGGTTTTCTGGCTTCATTTCAACCCTTGAAACAATTTTTTCTACTGGTTTCGAAGATTCGATGTTGCCTCCGACTGTCACGATGTTCACAATTCATTACTTAACCTTCGAGTTTAGGATAATATAATCATTTCATTGAGAACATAGATAGTTTTTATTAGTACTTATTGGCATTATTTGAAGACCTTGCTGCCATCATCAATATTTTATACCTGGTTTTTGATTTATTAACAGTATTGTTCGTCATCCAATCGTACTTTTCATTACTATATTTCAGTATACTCTCAGAATCCATCTAATACTCCATCATATCTTTAATGCGGATACCGAAGGCTATTCCGTTCCCGTATGTCAACAAATGTATTACTTCTTCTTCTTGAACCTTAATTATTCGAATCTTCTCCAATTCAAAGTCATTCTGAGCTTCATCATTGAGAAATTTGCATACAAGCCAGTTTTCTTTTGTTCTTAGGTATAATTTGTTGTCCACTACCTCAGCTTTCTTACAATCATGATGAAGATTTTCCACTTGGATCATATCAATTTTCGAGAATTGCTTTTCTTGCCCCCCTCCCTAAACTTACTTATATACAAATGTAACGCCTCCACATTAGGTACCCACAGCAGACTTCTTTTTTTTCTGCTTCCATTTATGAATGATATCTCCCACTCTTTTTATTCTTGTTTGATTGGTAAAACAAGTGAGTCAAGTGGATAGATTTGATAAAAATAAAGCTTAAATCAATGAAAAAGTACCTAAGATAAGTATGAAACGGGGAAAAATATACAATCCATGGTAATTTTAGGTTAGGATGAGTTAGGATTAAGGCCATCATTACAGACCTATGGTGAAAATGTTAAAGTGGATCTGGTGGATGGTCGAAAAAATCAAATATCCTGAATGGGAACGCAGTCTCATAACAAAATATGAATTAATCAAAAGTTTCTAAGTGTTTAAACTGCAAACGAAATACAAACATTTATATAAGTAAGACTTGCGGGAATAAGCATCAAGTAAAGACCTTCAATTGGATAACATAATTGAGATGTACATTCAATTATTGAAGAATTTCAACACTAACACTCAACACAAATCCGGTAGATTAGTTCTCCAAGGCAACATGGAACCGGACCCAAATCCAATGTCGAGAGGGGAAACACAGCAAATTTTTGAAGCATTACATCCAATTAAGCTTATTTTATACCCAACATTCCGTAAAATTAGGCGAAAAATGTAAAACAAGAACTATAAAATAGCTAAATAAGATTCTCTACTCTACCCTATGCAATAATGATTAACTATTATGTACGGTGAATCCTGCCACACCCAGATGACAAAACCTAGTCCAATATCCCACGTGATCTGGTTCAATCGGTCTATTTACACAAACAGGCATAAACAGAACGAGCTTTTTCCTAGGGGACTCTCTAACTCCTCCTAAATATTGAAGAATGGTCGTACAATAAACATACAATACCCTAACAGCATGACCAAGTTGGTAACAAATCGTCTGTTCTATATCTATAATAACCACGTCAAATATTGTATCAGGATGAAAGAAGATATATAAAACACACAAAAGAAATAAACAACACATAACTAATTAGACCTGAAATAATGTTCTACATTGTAGATACAAACGTAATATATTCCGATATCGTATAAATAACCACCAGATTGCATTAAAGGAGGAAATTCAACAGAGAACATACAAAACTGAAAGATCTATACAAAAACTCACGAGTTATAACAAAGCCAGAAGATTAATTCTCTACCATACCCAAAACATACATTAAAAACGTGATGAACGAGAATGACTTAGCATTCAACCAAACAAACAAGAAATGTCTATAGGATACCAAGACATAAGTAGTGTAAAGTACTACGAAAACCGCTTTCCAGAGACATTTTGGTGGGCGGGGTAGGGCGCAACTCATGCAACTTGACTCAACCGGGCGTACGGCGGTCGGCGCGAAGGCGGTGCGGAGCGAAAGAAGCGGACAGACGGAAAGCTTATACATGTTAACGGGTTATATATTTACATATGGGTATTAGCATTTCAATGCTTGGGGGAAAATTGCAACTTCGTTGCTTTCATATTGCATTCCAATGCTGTGTCCTCTGAATGTTATTTGGGGGATATTGACAAACATACATTTATAAGATAATTTTTATTGATAAATACAATTTCATAATAATTTACAACCTTTATTGAACGTCAAGACTCCACACATATTATTCTTGCACGATTGTTGATTACCAGACACGTTCATGATGAATTTTTCAACCTTGATATCATTTCTTCGTCGTTCGCTATTGGAGAATCGCTCGATTATCTTTTTAACTGGTACATTTTGACATAGATAATAGGCAAAGTAGATGCAGTAAGCTCCACAGACCAACGATAGATCACTTTGGATTGGTTTCTGTAGTACAAGTTGTATTTTTGCATGGATTTTTATAAAACGATGCTATATTTCCTCTTTATATTTTTGGATTGAACCCAAAGGAATAAAAAAAAAGTGTTTGTTTCCGTTTTTGAATATTAGGATCCAATGTCCTATTTTATTAGGATCGCTTTCGCTGTTAACAATCATGTAGTTGTTCATTTGATGCATAGGCATTCTGTTTTCCGCAAAATATCCTATATAGGCGCGTTTCATTATTGGAACACTCTTGGATATGTGATCAATTTGATTATTATCCATGATTACTGTAGAAAGTTGGGGAATACCTTCCCTGCCGAATTTATTTGGATGACACCGAGTGTATAACCTACCAGGAACAAGATCTTATTCGTAGTGGGTGGATTTTCACAGTTCACTGTTATACGTATGTTTGCTCGTTTTTCTAGGTAAATGAAATCTTCAGAGTCGGTGGGTCTTGGATCTATAACAAATATACTTCTTCCTGCAGGGAAATTTTGTCTTGTGATAAGATCAGCGCTGTTACGCCTCCCAAGTGCCGAAAGGGTTTGATGGTATGCTTGGGCACACTCTCTGGGAAACGATGATCTAATGTTGGTAACGCAGTTCCCGTTTACATCAACAAATACGTTCGTGATATCATTATGCTGGAAGTAATTTGGATTGCGATCATATGCTCCGTTGTGTGCAGCTTGATCAATGAGAAACAGGGCTAATTCATGTGGAACAACCCCGTTGAAAGGGGAATCAATGGAGATTGAGTTTTGACCGGTAGGAAACACGATTGTTTTGACAATAGGTCGGTCGAACATGTATTCAATCATGTCATTGTTTTTTTGTGAGTGCTTTATTAAGAGCAAGCAAAGCTGTAGGGTATGGTACAACTTTTTTACACCATAATTTACATGAATCAACTAAATAAATGTAATGTTCATCGTCATGTGTTAGAAGAACGCTACTAGGTTTTGCCAGTTCCAAACGTATATTTACGCTGACATTATCCAATAGACAACCATTGCTACCGGATACGTCGAAGTTTAGTGGTCCCATCATATGTATACCATGACGTACACTTTCTTGAATCCAATTCTCATTTTCGGTTTGAGTAGAAAAATTTGCCGCGACGACGATATCTGGAATGGGAGTTTGCAACGATTTATACATCATATTCAACCCTTTATTATTATGATCGGAGCTCTTCATGGATGTATAGGCGTTGAGATTATTTAGAAGTCCTGTATAACTGTTTCCTTCACACTGAACACCATTTAGGAGTAGAGAGTGACTTTGGAACATACGATGAAAGAATATGTCAACGAGTGTAACATTTGCAGCGGCGGCCAATGCGCTTCCATTTGCATTTCGAACTCGGTTTTTCCCTCCTGCAGTTAACGAGGTCAAACCATTTCATTATCCGATCCTGGAATATGAAATTCTATAAAGGAATCGGCAATTCTACCATCATACAGACTACTGCTTGTACTTAGATAGTTCATTCAAAATTCGATTCGATACTTGATTCAATTAAATATTTCTTGTTGATGGAGGGGAACCTATCAATCAACCCCATTTCATAGTTTTCCGTAGGGGCTTCTAGCCCTGTCATGTTGAGAGATGATCCACCAAGCATGTTGTCGGTATAGAACCTTCCCCGAAACTAACGGTATTGGTACATGAACACTGGTATTTATTAGTAATGAAACAATGGACGACACGGCTCCATCTTTCTTCCATGATTCTTCTTCGATTTAGTTTTTTTCGTTACTTTTCCTGGTATCTTACCTCCAACCATGGTTTTCTTTATAACATTCTTGAGTGTAGCAACCCCATGTTTCTTTGATGATTGTCGCATATATTTCTGCTCCGAGTAATCGTGTGCCATGTTTCGAGCCATATCGGCAGCTGCAGGCAGTAATGTTTCTCGTAGAAAAGGCAATGTGCGTCTTACAAGACTGGCTATGGTTGAGAAGAAACCGCTACCCCTCTGGTACGATATCGTACTTGTGAATCTGTCAATATCATGTAAGCTTCCACCGCGTATTTTGTCACGTTTCGCGAATAAAACTTTGTATTGTTTGTACGACGGATATGCATATACTACCCTCATGATTGCTTGATACCAAATAACCTTTTTTACATCCAGCGTTATGTTTATAAGGCTCTAGCTTCTTTTAAAATGCAATACGCATAGGCTAGATCGACCATTCTTGAACGGGATATTACCACCAACACCATCTCGTAGATCGATGGAAATGGAATCAATATGACTACGCTGTATTTTTTTATATATGACATGGGCGCGTGTAAATGAATAAGAGTTATTAATAGGAATAACATCAAGAATATTGACTTGCTTGTCGTCCATAAAACTGTGTGAAATTATATCGGAGTAAACGTTTATGTAGCGTACATTATCGTTCATAAAGGACATTTTTTCGCTTATGCCACCTTCACTGACATGATATTTACATATCGCTCCACCCATTATATCAGCCGATCTTTCTCCGACAAAGTACCAACTCCCCATAACTTCAGTATATATGTGTTGCGACATGTTTTGTATAATAAAGGCATTGAACTTTATGCGTCGTGTGGCCTTATCATATTCAAACAATTTTCCTCCATTTCTTACGATTTGTTTTCTTAACAGACTTTGCTTATGTTGATTTCTAGCTCGGAGATGTAATCTTCCAATGTATTGCCTGCAGTATTCTCGCTAGGAATTAACAAAGCTTTTTCATGCCCGATTCGTTCATTTTCAGCATTCAAATAGTCTATGTAGATTACAATGTTATATTGTATATCATGCTTTTTTATCTTGAACCAATCATCATAGAATACTTCTACAAGTCCTACGCTCCACTCTCCCTGTAGCTGTATACCTGGATAAATACTGTTTGTAAAACATGATGACGTATTGTTTTGATACAATTGGCTACTGCCTAGCGATGAGACATAGACAAAAAAGTCCTCCGGTTCCTGCATCCTGCACTGGGTCCTACGTCATACTGACAACAAACCGCTTGGAGACAACAATATATACTCATATTTCTCGGAAAATCAAACAAGTTTTATATCTATTTATTTACATACATAGAAGGATTATTTACATTTATATGAACATTTAGAGGATAAATCCTGTAGACGTGGAGCTGCTTTCATCGCGAGTGTATTCGCCAAAGACGGTCTCAACCGGCTTGAGATTTTTCCACGTTAAATCCCTTTCTTCATCGATTTCATTAGTCAAGGCACATCGCTTCCTCTTCTTAGTGACGGTAGGATTATTTTCAATGGATTTTTTGGGATTGTCCGGGTGGCCATAGGCAAGAGTTATGCATGCGTCGAGATAGTAGCGCTTATTCTCAAATTTACTGAGGCAGTTTCTGATAGTGCGTACAGTTTAGAGTTGGCATGCTTGCGCAAGAATGTTGCGTATTGTCTCACAGTGTGTGTATGTTTTCTGGTTATGTATATCTCTGTATTGTTCATGTTTGATTTTGGCTTGTGTTTGGTAATTGATACCTTTAGCAGCCGATTTTTTTTGCGTCGGACTCAAGCAATATGCTGTAACACTTGGGTTGTATGCGGACGATTTCACTCGGGTAGTCATCAGCTGTTTCGCTTTTCAGTAGTCCTAGCTGTCCTTTCTTGGATTCATCGAACAAGGGGTGATCCTTGAGATAGTTGGAGAAGTCCATGTATTCAGCCAGGGGAGCTTGGCGCATTACCGCTTCAATGTTGGCCACGCCTTTGAACTGGATCAGCAACGAGTTAGTGTCCGAGTAGATGAGCGAGACGTTATCACCGTAGCTCAGCTTCAGTGTGTCATAGAAAAAGCTGTAGACTTTCGCTTTTGCTTTTTCAAGCAGAAAGAATCCAACTTGGAGTGGATGAACCATTCGGATATTTTTTTGCTTGAGGATCATGATGACTGTTTCGGGGCCGATAGCGTAGCAGTTTTTTAGGAGCGGGTTGGCAGCGTGTTTTCGGAACTCGTTGGGGGTGCACACGACTTTTGCCTCTAGATTTCTGTTGAGCGGGTTGAACAATAATTACCGTATATACTATTCGAGAGCAGTTTGAATAGGGACTTTTCAAAGGAGTTCGTCGACTCATGACGTTTCTGGATATTTTTCATGATGAAAGTTTTGAAGATCGGTTCCTGCTTGATGCGAAAAAATCGATGAACCTTGGTGACTCCTAGTCCTTGCCTTGGTAGTACTTGGAGAAGTTCCAGGGCCACGAGGTAGTCAGATTGAGGTAGATCGCTAGCAACAAGCTTACAATCTGCTCGTTTACTGTTTCTGAGATGTTCTGAGCCAGTCAAGAGATTTTTTGTGATGGGCGAAACACCGTCCAAGGTAATCTCTTTGTGATGTAGCAGGAGTGGCAGCTCATCTAACCTCATTTATTATTGATTTCTTAACAACATACATTCATGATTCTTACCTCAAAAAAAAAAAAAAAACGGTAGCTATTGATCATTGATTATAATGTTGTAATCAATAATTTGTTGCATAATATAAGAACCGGCGGCATACTAGCGATGGGCTGCGACGAA
>SDVV010021472.1:0-13124 GCA_016164225.1 Gammarus roeselii
CCAGGCATCCTCTTACCCCACTTGAGCAATCCTCCCCAGGCATCCTCTTACCCCACCTGAGCAATCCTCCCCAGGCATCCTCTTGCTCCACCGGAGCAATCCTCCCCAGGCATCCTCTTACCCCACCTGAGCAATCCTCCCCAGTCATCTTCTTACCCCACCTGAGCAATCCTCCTCAGGCCTCCTCTTACCCCACCTGAGCAATCCTCCTCAGGCATCCTCTTACCCCACCTGAGCAATCCTCCTCAGGCATCCCCTTAGCCCACCTTTCTGTCACCAGTTACATAAAAATTTCACCTTGCTCATCTTCTCCGCATCATCCTCACTTTGCAATCAGGTTGCGTGTTCCATTAAGTGGTCTACCAAACCCGTCTTCTTGGCCTTCTCCTCCCTCAGTATTTCTGTCACGGTCTTGCTTGCCCTCATTGACACACAGGTCCCATGTGCTGACTCTTGATAGCGTCTGGAATAGTTACAGCTCAGCTCCCCTTATCTCCTTTGAGCTCTCATGCAATGCTTCTTGAGCGCACGTGCGATAGTCCCCGATGGCTTTAGGCCTAAAGCCATTCTACGATCTGTCGCTATTCCTCGATCCTAACTGGGTCTTCGCTGGATCAAGTGTTTCGCAGAATTGCAGGTTATCTAGTCACACAAGAGATTGGATTAGGCAATTCTTAATTGTGCCCATCCGTTAAAACTGATTAGAATGTAAATCTCCAGTTCACCGTGTGTGATTCTGGGCCTTCATCTCCGGCCACCGTGTGTGATCCTGGGCCTTTTTCTCCGGTTCACCGTGTGTGATCCCGGGCCTTTATCTCCGGTTCACCGTGTGTGATCCCGGGCCTTTATCTGTGTTCGGACAGCCTGTGTCGACTCATAAGTAGTTCAGCATTCGTATTGGTCTCTACCATCCTATACGTGGATATCTGTAATTTCACACTATTGTGTGCTTTCTTGTTCTAGAAGCTTTGATAACAAATCTGCACCATCTGTTTGCCACGGTAGGTTTTGTGACTCTACTGCGCTTTTCATGTTTCTTCACGTTCCAACAACCGGCGAAAGTTGTTAACCGCACGGCAAACACTCGAATTCAACCTCTTATTTACAAAGTTCATTTTTCATGATTGTGTGATCCTGAACGAGTTACGAGTTTTTTCTGTCAGATAGCTACTCTTCCTCTGATTTTACGTGGATATAAATTTGTTCGTCGTTTTGTATTTCGAACACTCCAAACTTTTAGCTGATATTTTTTTTTCATTTTCAGTGCAAGACGGTGAGCATCACCGTGAACACCAACGCGCGCGAGTGCATCAGCCTGATTCTTGACCACCTCGAGATGCGAGACGTTGACGTCACCAAGTTCCAGTTGTGGGTTAAGACGCCTCATGACGACTCGCCTTACCCTCTCATCGGCCACGAGTTTCCTCTCTCCATCAAGTACAACAATCTGAGGGACACTGCTCAGGAATGTGGCACCGAACACCTCAACAACCTGTACAACAACGGTTCCGATATCAAGTTTGTTCTTCGACCGGATGGGAAGGTCGACGTGAACGGCTCTCCTCTCGAGAATGTAGGGAAGAAAGTTTCGAAGAAGGCACGCAAGTCACCTATCCGCAACAAGCTGTTCAAGCGGTCGGCCAGCAAAGGGGACTCGGTCGACGGTCCTGCCCCCTCTCCTCCTGGCATCCTCTTCGGCCACCCGCTGTTCAAGCTTGCAGAGGCTAATGGTGGAGCCTTGCCTAAGCCAGTCATGGTGAGTCAGACACCTGCGAGTATATCTTCTTCGTCGTGGCTACTTTAGTAATAGTTTATGAATGGCAACGAGAATCGCTTCTTCTTCGCTTGGTTGCTGACTACATCTATCCTGGTGACACTAGCTAATTGTTGTGGCTGGTAACATGACAATAGCTAACGAGATATAGCTACTAGCTAATTGCTGTGGCTGGTAACATGACAATAGCCAACGATATATAGCTACCAGCTAACTGCTGTGGCTGGTACCTTGCTTATAACTTCCTTAGTGGATGCTTGCATGCTGCTCAGATTCACACTGATAGGCATTAGTTTGTATACAGATGATGGCTAGCCACCAAAAAAATATTTCAAGTTTAATTTCAACGAAGTAACTTTTATAGTCTACGAGTAGTATGTAAATGACCGAATTAATAACTGAATGTAGCTACTCGTCTTACAACAACTTTTCTGATTAATTTGAGGTTGTTGGTTTAAGCCTGAAGCCGTGGGTGATATTCTGAATCTTTTGGTTTTTAAGTTTGCCTGATAGCTGAGACCAGTGTATAAAATTAAAGGTATTAAGATAGCTAAGACCAGCTTATAAAATTGAAGGTATTAAGATTGCTAAGACCAGCTTATAAAATGAAAGGTATCAAGAAAGCTAAGACCAAGCTTATAAAGTTAGGGTATTAAGATAGCCAAGACCAGCTTATAAAATTAAAGGTTTTAAGATAGCTAAGACCAAGCTTATAAAATTGAAGGTATTGAGATAGCCAAGGCTAGTTTATAAAATTAAATGCATTAAAAGGTGTCAATGTATACTGGGGGGTGGTCGGTGTAGTAGGCAATTAAAGAACTATCGTTGTTGACAGATTTGATTTTTTTTTCTTCAAAAATGCAACCCACAAAATGTGAAGTGGAACTTATGGGTTTCTGGATGCATCTAAATTCTTTCTTGGAATTGTATCTATCTTGATATCAATGTAGTTCAACATTAATTTTGCCAACAATCATTTTGAGGCTAACACGTTGCGTGTTTTTTGCAGGAAATGCTGACCCAGCTGTTCCAGAAGGGCCCTTTCACTGAGGGCATTTTCCGCAAATCTGCCAACGCTCGCCTGGTGCGGGAGATGCGAGAGAAGCTCGACTCAGGCTGCCCAACCGACCTCACTTCGACGAACATCACGGCCGTCGCTGCCCTCTTCAAGGACTTTCTTAGGTCTCTTCCCGACGCACTCCTTAACTGTCAGCTGCACGATGACTGGCTTGACGTGCCTCGACTACCTACTATTCGGGACCAGATCAGCAGGACCTTGCTACTTTGTTCTCGACTACCTCGATCGAACTTGCTTCTGCTGCAGCACTTTCTCTGCGTTCTACACCACATCACCAGACGATCAAAGACGAACAAGATGTCAGCCTCCAACCTGGCTGTCTGCGTCGGGCCGTCGGTGCTGTGGTCGTCGCCTCCCGTGCTCTCCTTCAGCGCCGAGGTCACCAAGCAACACTCCTCGATCGTGGAGTTCCTCATTGATCGCTTCGGTGATATTTTTGGAGAAGCTATGCTGAGATTAATGGGCGATCCGCCTGAACAAGATCCTGCCAGGCAGGACAGCGGTGCTGAAGAGACAGACAGCATGCACAGCTGTAATGGCCGAAGGGACGACAGTAGCATAGACTCCTTGGAGAGAGACCTTGAGGGACTTTCTCCCCTGCCTCGTAAAGACAAAATGTCGCTCACTAATTTAAGTAGAGACTCCGGGCTCACGATGAGTGACACTCAGCTCTACACTCCTGACGAGGAAGAGAGCGAGTCGACTAGTTCCGGCCATTCGAGTGGTGACAAGAGCATGCCGTATGCTGAACACCGGCCAGTGGAGCGCGTGGCACATTATCCAGCTCCGAACAACCCCAACGCCATTTACACAGCGGTGTGCCGGAGACCTGAAAAGCCACTATCGTACGACGAACCCGAGAACTATTACGCTACCCCGTCGCGAGAACACACTCGGGTACAGATCACCTACTCGTCGCCTTGCAACCCGACTAGTAACAGGGACTTGGGGAGTCATACCTACAGCCAAGAAAGATTGATGGACTCTCAGCGAATGATGTATGACAGCGATGGCATCTATAGTGTGCCGAACACTGAGCATCATCAATTGCAACTTCAGGAGATAGAAAATATGAACTCTAATTTCCAGCGAGACGATTGGATGAGAAGAAAGTCCAATTTGAGGAAAGTTTGCAAGACAAACAGCAGTGATGGAGGCGGCCTCACCCGATCCACGTCCGAGGAAAGTTTATTGAGTAAATGCAACAACCACGAGTACGGCCTCTCTTTATCGGCGGGTGGGCCTCCGCCCACGCTTTCGTGTGATGAGAGATCACGATCTCCTCCGTCCATTGAGTACGATGACTGCGCCGATTTCATCAGCAGAGACTCCGCCATTCGTCGCTCCCGTTCGGCACACTACCTTGCTGAAGTCAGACGAGAAAAACTGAAGGACAAGTCAGACGAGCCCTCGACTATAGTTAGGTCCTCGTCCCAGGACACTTTCTCATTTTTAAGATCTCGGTCGACCCCGCATATTCAAGACGAGGGTGACCGGTCTTACGATTCCTCTACCCTCAGCGATGATGATTCCACGCCTCACGTGTCTCGCTCCAACTCCAGAGGGAAGGAGTGCGGCAGCACCGGGGCTCCATCGTGGGACGCCACTCTTACCCCTTCAGATTCCGGAAACTCTCGCAACTCGTCTTTTAAGAGCGAGCGAACGGGCAGCGTTTGCACGGTAGTTTCTGCCGGAAGTTGTTCTACCCTGGCGTCCAACCCTCCGTCATATGAAGAAGCACTAAACCGACGTTCAATCATGCAACAGCAGAATCAGCGAACCGGGACCCCACCTCAATTCACCGAGTACGCCATCCGGGAAGAAAAGTTGAAAGCTGCTCGAGCGAAACAGCTGTACGCGGACTCGTTGAAGCAGTACCAGGAAACTGCATACTCTGTTGGAGATATTGTCCACGCCTCTCCCGCTCATACCCACGACGGGGACGATACCGACAGCCCTCCACCTCTACCTCCCAAGGGTGACCCTCCCCCACTTCCTCCCAAGCAAAGAGCAAGTCGTCGAGGAGTGAATGACAGCGCCAGTCGCCTGAAACATCATCCGCCAGTCCACGTGGAGACACAGAGCAGAAAACAAAAGCTCTCCAGTACCCCTTCTCCGCAGTCATCAGGGTTCGGCCAAACCATGCACAAAACCATTATTTACACTGACGTTGGCCCGCCCAATTTGCCTCCAAAGGAACGCACTGTTATTGAGGTCGTTGAGAGCACCAGCGAGAGCGACCGAGTACGTCAGCAAACAGTGCGGACGGTGTCACCTCGACAAACCGTTGAGAAGAAGAGCATCGAAACGCAGACGGACGAATGTGATCTTGGAGACAGCGACGACTTGAGGGATGGCGACAGTCAAACCTCCGACTCCTGGCTCTCTGATCACATCACGTCCGTTCACGTTCCAGACAGCTCCTTCAACTACGGCAATCAAAACAATTCTAACGGCAGCCAGAACCGAAATAACGTCAGCTGTGGAAATAACACCAGTGTAAACAACAGTAATGGAAACAGCAATCAGAAACGTAGCCGAGGTCGGCCTAGAAGACGAGATTCATCGGCGTCCCAACGCAGTCGTAGCGTTCCCAGCAGAGACTCTGTGACGGTGATGCATTCGGCGTCCGATAGCGAAGATGACGAGTGGGAATACCCTGCTGCTTCGCACGAATATCACTCTTCTGCTGCCATCAACTATGGCCTCCGGGACTTCAGGAACTTCGACGCGGAACTTCGCCATGAACTCACCTGGTCGGTGTCTCAGCTTCGGGCTCGGTTCGGGGAGAGCCACAAAGGAGCCAAAGTTCATCCACCCCCGTATAGACCCCAACAAAACCGGGCCCCAATCACTTCCTACCACCTAGGGGCTGGTGACACCTTCTGCAGGAAAACAACCCCTTCCCGACCTCAGTCCACGTATGGGGAGGAGTCCTACGTGTAGGGATTTAGTCCTCAATGTAACTATGCACAAATCGATTTTTCAATTAGATTTTTAATTTCGTTTTTATTTATCGGCCGTGTTTACTACTTAACATTATTTCAGCGGATAATTTACTGTAAATATACTGTACATGAACTCTTTGATGCATCTCCAGCCAATCAAAATAAATGATGTGATTGTGTATATATCAACGCTATATTTACAGTACCTATAATGTAGCTACTCACCTTTCGAGGCACCAGCCATTTTTCCAGAGTGAATTACATACACTACAGTAAAGTGCCTGAATTTGTACATTGTAAATGCTTATTAAATGTTTTTTCCTATAGCTTTATCTCTTAATGAAGGCTCACGAAAGATGTCACAAGATTTTCCATTTTCTCAGTAGATAGTTGACGTTGAATCTTTCCCATTTTTTATTGAGTCTATAGTAACGTTGATAGCAGTTCGAATTCACCATCGGATCATGTTTTCTCTTTACATTACTCCACACCAAAGTGATAAAATCCAATTGAATGTATCCTTTCACCTTTTCCTTTCGAACTTGCGTTCCCTTTTTTTTGCTGTACGTCGTAATTTATTTGTGTTAGAAATGTACTTTAAATGCACCCACCGGTATCTGTTAGCTATTTTACATTTTTCATGTAATTTTGAGTGTTTCTATCTTGTCGTGATAGGCTTGAACCAAGGAGTAGATTTGACATTACTTCGTTAGCCGGAGTGCCATTTGTAATAGACAGCAATGGGGTCATTGATAGTTCCAACCAATTTGAAACGGCAATCTCGCTTTACGTATGCGAGCCACGCAATGGTGCAGTACAATAATTTTTTTCTGGTTAAAAATTTGGACACTTCATTTCAAGTCCAATTTAGGAAACCTTGGCTTGCAGACTGTCCATAGATTGAAATCGTTTTGGTATGCATTTTTGCATAACTTTGTGTGACGGATTACTTTATTGCTACGCCACAATTTCATGCATGAAAGTCGGCTAGGCTAAGATAATTTGTTAAGGCAAGAGCAATTTTCGTCCAATTAGGATGAACTAGCACTCGTCATGCTCGCATATTTGAACGATGATATGTCCGCTGGCTCCGAGAAGTTGTGTCGTTCCATCAAGGTGAACCCTTCGTTCAACTTCAATATACCCATTAGCTGACTCTAAGTAGGGTAAAGTATTTGAATCATTTTTTTCATTCCGGTAGCCACCAGCTGCATAATCTCATGATTCACGTCAGTTCCAAGTTATTTCTTAGTTCATTTTTTTTCTCCATTCATTTTTTTTGCGGTATTGAACGCTGTTCATCGGGATCATGCTTTTCGTTTTGTAACCCTAGTAAGTTTGTTGGTATTTAACTGTTTTTTTTCGTATTGTACAGATTTATCTTCTAAGTCATATTAATAAGACTCACACGTCATATGTATTCATTCGCTGTAATAATTTTGTTTCGATGGTAGCGTAACTGATTTTGTTGCGCTTCCCGTGTCCGGAAGTTGCTTGCATCACCTTCAATTACTATTTGTTTGCCTATTGTTTCAATCTGACTTCTCTTGACGTTATCTCTTCTGTTTTATAATTTACCGAGACCGTAAGCTTATGTTTTCTAATATGCACCCATGACATCACATGAAAGAGTTATTGCAATACTGCTCGGCAGTTTGGTTCTATAATAAAGCGTTCTGTAATTGCATACGTGCTAAAGATTAATGCTGCTGTACTCTTTCACATCAAAGGTGCGTTTACATTATAACATTTTTTCCATTCCTCTAAACCCCGACCGCATCTGAGTGGTCAAACGATAACAAGTCAAATATGTTAATTTCTTGACACTTTAGACTCTGCCGAGGTTCAGATATAAAGAAATTAAGGTGTTAGTGTGAACTATTCTTCGATATATTGTAGTCAGAAAAACGTGGTCATGTTCGCTGTCAGGCAAACTCGCAGCTGGAAATTAGATAATTTTGATGTCGCAGTGGCTATCTAACTACTACTTGTTTAGCTAATAACTATTTTGTTTCAATGAGTTTTGACGTAAATGCTGGACAGACCAGAAGTTGTGATATTTATTTCTGCTTTTAATACCTTTACGAAGGGAAAATACTAGTTTCAAAGCACAAATTTTACAGTCCTACAATTGACATATGAATTATAAAATTCAATTTTACACATATTTATATTTCTGTACGAATAATCAGACGGTCAATATTTAAATTAGAAAAAAAGGTGTTTGACGTTCCTCATCTAATTAGGAATTTTTTAGGCCGATTTTTTTTCAGATTTGAAGACGCGAGCTAAATTTTTCCTCTAATCCTTGTTAATTGGTTGTCCAGCTTTGGTAGAATACTCTTGTCAATCGTCACCGTCGTCGTACCCGATCGTCAAGTGTTCTGAAGAACTCTAGAGTGCGTTGCTAACAGCACCAGTGACAACGATTATGACGTGTAGCAGTGGCTGCTAGTACCTCAGCCTATGAAATATTTGCCAACAATTTGATTATCCAAAAGTGAAAGATTGTCACAAAGTGGAGCACAATTAAATTAAAATGTTTAATGTATTTGCATACGCGTTGCAGTTTTGTTTCAATGAAGAAGCGATGATTATGTTATCTGTGATAACTCTTCAAGAAAACATGACAAGGGCGGCTAGTAAATAATTACTACCGTTGTGTAAATACGGGACGATGCTGTACATTTTTTGTTGTTGCTCATTGCTTCGTTGTTGTTTATGAATATTGTTGGGTCCACTTTTACATTCTTACATTAATGCAGACTCATCGCCTTCGACATCCATTACTGTAGAATGAGGTTCTTTGATGATTGAGAAGTAATTGTATTTCTCTACAGTTCTATATGCATTAGTTTGAAATGACAAATGTTAAGTAATATAATTGAAGATAGATTGTAGATGTCGGTTTAGGATTGGCTGATTTTTTTCTGTTCTTGCTCAATAATGAACAGTGATCTGTTAACGTCTTCCTTCAAGAAAACTTACCCCCGACGAGTGTCCGAGAATTAACTGAACCGCTTCTAGTACATGTACATAGCTAGGAAGAAATCGTAGGCCATCACGTTACTGACAGACTGCTTTTGTAAATATCATGTACTAACTTCTTGTTTATAATTTGTTAATAAAATATATATCTATCTAAACGTGATTCTATTTGCACCCTAGTTACAGAACTAGCAAGTTACCGTGGACACGTCCCTCTATTTGATCATAATACATTTACAGAGATTTTCACCCATACTATCCTCCACAAAGATAGACCTTGTTTTTAATTTCGCGTTTTGTTTACGATTCCCCTGCACCGAGAGTGTATTTTATATTATGGATTTACACATTTTCATTTCCTCCAGACGTTTAGCTGTAAACATACAACCATAAAAAATTACCTTACTACTTACAAATTGATTGAAATGAAACGCGAAATTAAAAACAAGGTCCATCTGTATACCCTATAGTACGTTATTGCAAAGTAGTCCATCTTTATCAGTAACGTTCTTACAACGTAAGTGTCACATAATTCATTCATGCGATTTGATTGTGAATTAACTACCTCTGATCATCCTCTAAACATGAAGATGTTTCGACACTTAAACGACAGACACATTTATAGTACATGTAAATATTAGAATGAATCGTCCGATGATGAGGTGAAAATCATGGCGTTCAGTAGTCTATACCCCTTTCCTCCGCTAGAGCTCCGGTGGAGATGAATGAACCCCCGTATCAAATCTAGTCCTCTCAACGAGTTTTCTTGGTATGGAAAATATGAGGGATACGAAGGGGGCAGGGGTGGGTCTAAGTAGCTTACCTCACCGATACAATTGGTAGCGGGGTCTCTCTCTATAACTTAAGCTAATTGCGCTATAGTTCCGTCCACAAACTTCAAGAACGCGGCAGTCGATCAACAGCACCTTGAAAGTTAGGTTGCCCCAACAACGAGTAAAGTTGACCAATCAAGCGAGAGGCGAAAATAGAGTCCTTTGACCACCGAAATGTGCTAACGAGTACCTTCACCTTAAGATTAGATTAGAGTGCCAAGGCTGTTTATCAACCGCGCCTCATAAGTTAGGTCGCCAGAAAAAAAAAAAAAAATCATTGGTTTTGTACAAAAAAAGCCCCCTATCGACAGCACTTCATAAGTTGGTTGGTTCACCACAACAATAATAAGTAAATATTCCTGTAATATGAACTTCTATCAGTCTCCACATCAATAGTATCTCATAACTTAGGTCGCCACAACCAAATGTACCACAAGCATGTGTGTGCCGCCGTTAACCATGAGTTCAGGATCTCCAAACAGCGACTCATAAGCTTGCAGTCCCCAACTAAGCTAATCGAGCCAGCATAATCGATAGTGTACGCAACCTTCAACAGAAATTCATAAACTGGGTGAACCCAAAATGACTCGACCAGCGTGCGCAGCCAAGTAGGGTAGGGGCACTATCATAAAATCTGCCACAAACAACTCATAAATTTACAGTCCCCAATTAAGTTAATCGAGCCAGCATAATAGACAGTGTACCCAACCTTGAACAGAAATTCATAATCTGGGTGAACCCAAAATGCCTCTACTAGCGAGTGCAGGGGCACTATAAAAAATATGCCAATTGCAACTTGCAATCCCAACTAAGCTAATCGAGCCAGCATAATAGTGTACCCAACCTTGAACAGAAATTCATAACCAGGGTGTACCCAAAATGTTTCAAATGGGCCAATGGCAAGCATAGTGGAAGACTTGCTAGTGTCTTCTAATAAACTTGCGTTAAAATTACGGTCCCCAACAAACCAAAGCAAGTTTATGTATAGGATTGTGTAGCAAATCTGAAGCAGAAATTCATAAACAGGGTGTGCCCAAAAAATTGTAAATGGACCATCGACGTCTGCTGCGGCGTTAACACGTTGCGTTTAGGCACAAATAAAATAAGTGAAAGGTATGCGCAGGAGGCAGAGCTATGAAGACTGGGTTCTGTTTTTATGTAATTATTATATGGCAGTATTGTGTATTGTGATAAGGTAAAAATCAAAACCGTTAAAAAAAAATCTAAATATTGATGGCATAAGTGTAACAAGAAATATATTCCAGAATATTCTTAATATGGATTTGATTTGAGCCTCATTTCTACCGGAGCCACAACGTGTCATATGAGGCTACCCCGTAGGGCGCTAACCTAATATGTATTGTTAAATATGATTTTGTTGTGACAAATCGAAATCATAAATGGCCCGTTAGTACAGTAGATTACTGGACGTTTCCTACGCTAAAAATGGCGAACCCATGTACGTGCAGAATTATTTTAAAACTTACCCACTCTTCGTCAATTCTCAACCCGCAGTTGCCCATCATCATTTCTAAAAAAAACTTCATTTTCTTACACTGCCAAAAGCGTGAAGAACGGGAGAGCTTTGTTGACGTTGAAGCAGGGCTCAACTCGAAAACGTCGGTTGCTTGCCTGCGTTTTGTCTTCACAAACAAAAATCACAAACTGCGCACATGTTTTAACCATATTATTAATGGTAATGAGAACCTTAATCTATCCTAATCACTGGACCATGCATGCGAGGGGCTTTCATACAGTGAGGAAGCAAAATAGTGGAAACTCCATTAAAATGTATTTGCTGAAAAGGCCTGTATCTCCACCGGGAGCAACATGGATAGTCCAGGAGCTTTTCTTAGATTTGATTTTAGCCTCATTTCCACCAGAGCCTAAACGTGAATCATAATAGGCTCCCCCATAGGGCGCGAGCTTTTCTTAGAACGTTTATATCGGTAGCCAGACAGGACGTGGATCGACACTCTCCGATAGCCTCCAGTGAGGGAAATATAACTTGCACCTCTTCAGCAAATATGGTTGAATATATTTTCCCCTAGTGGTAATTATTCATGTCACAGAAAGTGCTGGTAATTATTCTGCCATACGTGGAAAATGCGGCATTATTTTACTGTTCGGTGCACCCGTTTTTTGTTTTAATTTTGATCCATCAGCAGCTCAGTCATTTGTTGTTGGTGTTGATATCTTGCCTTATTACACAAGGCAGGGAGCGCTGCAATTTTGATTCGATTCGGTGCAAGTTCCAGTAGAGGTACTGAACTGCAGACGGTGGTGCCTCCTTCTCGGCAGCAGACACCGGCGATATAGATACTCCTTCTACAGTCCTGCGTCGGGTGTTCGCGTTCAAAGTTACCTATTGTTGTGTAATAGGTTTTGTAAATAAAAATGTTGAACTTTCATGATTTATTTTTTACTTTTTCGTGTATTTTTCATGACCATTTCCAAAATATTATTAAATAACGAACTCAAAGTGATACTAGAACTTCATGCAACATTAGCTTTTAAAATAATCGAAACGTAAGATGTACAGTAGCAAGCGAAAATTCGTTTATGATTTAAAACTAAGTAAAATCTCCCAAGTCTCTTTTCCGTTCTATATTTGAACTCATCGGATTTTTTTTAATATAACCCATTGAGAGGCTTTGTCCAAACATAGTACCGTAAGAAATTTCTACATGAAATTAAATTCCACGTGGGGAAAGTCGAATTTGTTTTTTCGGTTACAGACAAACCATAAACGAATTTTTTCTTGCTACGGTACATATTGATGTGCAGCAATAAAGTGATGTTTGTCAGAACAGTACCCGAGCGGCACTTGAATACCACATTTAAAATCAGAAGTTAAGTTAGCGTCCAGCTTTCATTCAAATATTTAGATATGCAACAACAATAAAAAAATATCTCGAAGTGCATGTACGGATTGATTGATTGATTTGGGCCTCATTTCCACCAGATTGATTGATTGATTTGGGCCTCATTTCCACCAGAGCCTCAACGTGAGTCATAATAGGCTCCCCCGTAGGGCGCGACCGTCGTTGGTTTAGGTAAGTCCGCACAACCTCGCGTGCGAAAATATTAGCTTTGTCAAGATGAAGTCAGTACTTATTTTAATTGTGGCATATTCGCGTATTAGCGCGTACGAGAGAGTATAGAGTTAATGCGTATCTTCGTGAAATGAGTAGTTTCTGTGCATAGTGAGGTGGAGGGACCACCTCATTCGCACAGGTGTCAGAGATTTAGACAGCTTCGTATAGTCCGGTGTGTTTTCCGAAAGCGATAAGCTTTTTACGGTAGGTTGGGTCCGTGAGTAGGCTTTGTAGGTTGCACGGGGGATCTAGGAACGCTCGTCGGGCTGCCGCGAGTGCGTTGCAATCCATCAGTAAGTGTTTCACGCTGATAGCCACTTGGTGGCAACAGGGGCAAGGTGGTGCGTTTGGTCCTGTGTCGACATCCATCAGGTGGTTGTGAGTTATCCACGTGTGTCCCGTGCA
>SDVV010021473.1:0-13124 GCA_016164225.1 Gammarus roeselii
GGAACGCCATACCTTTCAATGACATTCTCCACCATTTCATCTCCAACTCTCGCATTAAGGTCACCCAGTACAACTACATTGAAATGACCTCCGAAACTCTCAATACACTCACTCAAGTCAGTCCAGAATTGCTCCCTCTCCTCTTCACTCCTCTCGCTGCCAGGTCCGTAAGCACTCACAAATGCCCATCTTTCAACGCCTAACTTTACTTTCACCCACATCTATCTTGGGAACACCTTCCATTTGGTAGCGCTACTACTACAAACTGATTTTACCATTGTTAATTCAGTATTAATTTAAACCAATTTGATGTTCAATAATAACGGTATTCACATCACATTGGACGCCAACAAACCTATATTCCAACAATGCAGTGGAAAATGTTTAAATTATCATGATGCAATTGTGGAGAAGCTGACCTAATCCTGCGTTGAGTATTAATAGTGATTTGTCTTGTGTTTTTCACCTGGAAATAAAAACCATGAATCTCAGGAAAGGCCTCTTTGCCTATTATTTTGTAACCACGATACAGCAAGTAATAGCAAGGGACTCTACTTGATCTCAAATAGAGGAGCCATTCAACCTAATTTTCCCCCTCAAACAGTCAATCTGACCGATTGGCTGAAGAACACGTAGGTGCTGTCTTTTATAGTATAGATAAGAAAACGGAACATATTTTCAAAGCATACAATCACAAAATGCATTATATCAAAATAAATGTAGCTAATACAGAAATTGTAGCCAAAACATGAGTCATCTGTTACCCCGATGTTGCACAGTTTTGAAGCTACTGCAGAGTCACCTGCAACACAGCACAGTCACTGCAGGTGGACACATTGATGCTGCATCAAACAAACACTGGAACAGTTTCCACTATGTTCAGAGTTCGCTTACCGTTCTCGATGGATATGGTAAGCCACGTGAGCAGATGCAGTGAGGGGGCGGAACTAAGTTTTGGTGGGGCGGTGACGGGTAGCAGAGCAGGCGGCACAACAGCCACCAAGAGAACGTGAAGCAGGGCGTTGTCATGGCCATTGCTAGCGGCGTCAGGCACGACCCTCGCGTCCGCGACCACACAGGACCCCACGCTTGCCGTAAATACTGTCTACACATGTCAACCTATTAATACGAATTAGACAGGAATAAAATTTGATTGTGTTAATCAAAGGAAATATTAAGAGTTGTAATGGATATTTTATTTAGCTTCTGCGAGGGGGATTATATTCCTGTCACCAAAAGGCCTTCATGTTTCAAGAGGTGACTGACTATAAGGGGAGCCATGTGGAGAAGGATTTAGAATTCGGCGGGTGCCCCGCTACTTTGTGAAACAGCTTATTACAACAAGATTGTACGGTGAAGAGGCACAACTGAACAATTTTCTTGTTTACTCATTATTTTTGTTCTGCATCATAAATTAATCTTTGCTATTTCTCTTCTCAGTGTTCTTCTGCTGGGCAGGCAGAGTTTTACTTGCCTAGTTGATTGTTTGCTTATTTATAGTTTGCTTGCTTGTTTTATCATGCAATCTGCATCTATCTGCTTCAGCTTCAGCTTGGACCCTGCATGTGCTCGTCTATCTAAGAGGACCCATCAAGTTTAGGCAGAGCCTCATTTTGCAGAGGACACATTACCTTAGTTAGGGTAGCTAGTCTTCTTAGTAAAGTGTAATTTCCATTCATCTTAGGGTTTTTTCCTTGGTTTAGTTGCTGAGGCGATAGCATGATTTATACTTTACCGCTATTCCTGCTTCTTGCACGTTCCTGGATCCAAGGTGCATACCTTATTCCCAGTAATTTATTGCTGAGGCACCCTGTTTTGGGCTCAACTTGCATGCACTCAACTGGCTGCCACCAGTCTGAGACTATCAAAGCAGAGCCAAGAGTCCTCCTCAGTGTTGTTCTTGACTGCCATGTAGAGGTAAGCTACCAACTCTCTGAGAACTCTGACTGCAATTGCGCCTGTTGTTTCTCCAGCCTGTCCTGCGTTCTCCTCTCCAGCTTGTACTTCGCAAGTACGATAGATGCCACTGCATCTACTAGCCTGCCAACTATTCTTCTCTACTCGTGTAGCTGCTAGCTATCTTAACTACTGATGTAAATGCTTGTTCATTCAACCAAGTGTCATGTAACCCAACTAGCATAAGACCCCAACGAGTGATCCAGTAGGATTGTTTTCCTACTGCATGCTGCTTGCCTCTACCCAGAACCTAGTCACAACGAAAGACCAGTTTTGTAATTGCTCAATCTATAGTGTCATTAACATGCTCCATGATTCACCAATACTCTAACCTGATGCACCAGCTTTAGTCACTCTTACTATCTTACTTCCAGGCACTCTCCCCTATTCTCGTTACCGCCTACCCGGTGCTTGATCTCTTTTGTAAATCGAACGCATGGCGTAGCTGCATGTGATGACTGATGGTGTGTGCGGTAGTTATCCAGCCTGTTGATCAATCGGTAACTTGCTCTATCAGAAGTACTCATGCTGCCGTGCCCCTCTGAGGTAAGCTTGATGCTGCCCTGAAGTGACTGTCCAACTCTGTAGTTACTTGTATACAGCTCTGCTGTATCAAGGTATGTCACCCTGTTTGTGCGCCCGACTTAGCAGTTCATACCTGTTTTACCCAGTAAGTAGTGTTGCTTACCATTTTGTTGCACTACAGCATTATCATAAAGTAAACCGATCATATTACCTTATCCCTGTCTAGTCATTTGTGGCCATAGGCCACCAGATCACTAAGCAGCTAAATCACAAACAACTTTCAGTTGCGGTAGAAGTTCTGTCTACCAGGGACCAATTACTTCACGCCTATTAGCAACCATAGAGAGGCGTTGGATTAGTGTGGTGAGTTGACCCAATTCTGGTTGCCTAACCCCTTAGACTGAACCCATACTAACATCTGTGGTTGACTCAGCCACTTGCTCTCCCAACTTTGTTGTCTTGTTTTTATATGCTTATGACATCGTTCCCCAGGGGTAGATCTGCCGCAACAATGGTTTATATACATGTTTATTTCATGATACAGTTATATTTCAGTGTACAAAATTTAGGACTTTATTCAAGCTATTTAGAGCTTCTGTGGCAAACTAATCTTTACAATGTGGCCTAGCGATTTTCCCTTTCCTAAAATGAGGCAAGGAAATTTTTTAATGTTCGGTGCATTAGATATGGAATGAGCTGCCTGCTGGTGTTGTTTAATTTTCTACCATTTCTGCCTTCAATATGGGATTGGCTGAATGTTTAAGGGATAGCTTATTTAGTGCTCATAGTTTCTGTTTTCAGTCTTGTTGGTGGTTTTGTGGTGTCATGTGTCCTGGTGCTTGCCTTAGATTGTTGCTGTATTTTTACTTATTTTCAAAGTTATGTTGAGCTTAGTATTTCGAAGTACGAGTGGTTTTGTTATGCCTTATGGAATCCATTCCTTCGAGCGTCTCCCTTTTTGTTGTTCTGCAGAGTCCCTAGGTGTGCCGGCGCACATAGCTGCGATGGACTCTCTTGGCTTGGTTCACCTGGCGATCGGGTATGCTGAGCCCATGGGGGGCTGCAAAGGAAAGTAACAAAGGTAAGAAACCGTAACCCCCTGTGTGTTACAGAAAGCAACTAATAGGGGAGAAGTGAGGGGACTAGGGATACCCTTCTCCTGTAAACTGCTCCCTCCCAGAGAGCAAGACAAGGAGAGACAGAAGAGGCTCATGCTTTTCAGAACCTCATTGTTAGGGTTGCTGAATGTGCGGTATTGTAATAGAAAGGAAGCAAAGAGGAGATAAATTGACAAGAAGTTTGTGAGGAAGAAATTTGATGTTCTGGCGCTGAGTGACACCAAGTTGATAGGTATGGGCAAATGTGAGCTTAAAATGGAAAGCTGAAAAAAGCCAGGCGTGGAGGAAGGTTGGGCGTGATTGGTTGGTTAATAGCGTAACCCACTGGAAGTAGGTGTCCTCACGATTGATGTGGGTTAAAGTGAAGTTAGGTATAGAAAGATGGCCATCTCTCAAGTGCTTACCGACCTGGTATCAAGAGGAGTGAGGATGACAGGAATGAATTTTGGACTGACTTTAGTCAGTGTACCAAGAGTTTTGAAGGTCAATACAACTTGAATGTATTGGGTGATCTAAATGTAGTGTTGGAAAATGTAGTATAAAGGTACAGCATTCCTGGTAGAAATGACAGTGGGAAGAACCTGATAGGTTTGAGCATAGAGCACAAACTGGTTGTTGGAAAAAGCTTGTTCAAGAACCATAATATAAACAAGCACACATGGGTAAGAATAGAACATGGTGCAGTGTCGAAGAGAGCACTGATGAATTTAGTGCAGATTTTGAGGAGTGGTCGGGAGGCTGTTGGATGTGCGGGTGTTGCGAATGGAGGATAGATGAATGTCTGACCATCTACTAGTGGAAGAAAGATTATGAGTGGCGCAGAGGTGGAAAGGAAGCAAAAGAGAGGGAGGAGCAAGAGAGGTAGTGAAGATGAGTGAGTGAGTGATCTGGCTGGGGAAAGCAGAGCTGAGGAGCTTCAGCTGGCGTTGAGGGAGGCATATGAAGGCGTGAGAGAGCAGGACCTGAGAAATATTGAGGAAGAATGGAAGACTTCAAGAGATGCGTTGTTCAGATGAGAGAAAAATGTGTGTGGTGTGACCTGTGTGGGCGGGTGCAGAAGGAAAGGATGCATGTAGTGGAATGAAGAGATCAAAATAGTTGCTGCACAGACAAGAAAAACCTTCGAGGAGTGTTTACAAGCATGGTGGTTGGTGGCCCGTGACAACTATAGAGAGAAGAGAAAAGAAGAGAAGCGTGTGGTGAGGAGAGGCAAGAAGGACACTGCTACGAGATGGGGCAGACAGTTGTGCCAGAATTCTTAAAAGAACAAAAAGATGTTCTGGAAAAAAGTGAATAGGTTAGAAAGAAGTAGACCAGGAAGGAAGAGGTAGTGGAAAATTAAAACGGCAAGTTGTTGTTGGAAAGTGATGGTATACAGAAGAGGTGCGCTGAGATTTTTGACGAGTTGCTGAATATTGAGGATTTCAGAGTGGCTGACATTGTTGCTGTACGTGGTGGTGCACAGATGCAAGTGTCAGGAGAGAGACCAGTTGTGGACACAACTCAGTAAGAAGTGCAAGAGGCAATCGAGGTGATAAAAGCAGGGAAAGGCCTTGGTTTGAACAGCCTTTCGACTGAGTGCCTGAAGAGGGGTAGAGTAACATTTGTCAAATAGCTGGTAAAAGCTCCTAGCAGGTGACTTTCCACTAAATTTGGTCAACTTGTCAGAAATAAAAAACTGATCAATATCAAGTTGACACTGACAATTGACATGTGTTCATTTCCAACTTGTCATGACATTTGCACAACACTAGGGCACAGTAAATAAACTGTCGAGTGGGAGGGAAGTTCTGGAATGTTTGTTGCCTATTAGTTGTGTGTTGTAAGCATTAATTTATTGGTTATTTTTGTTTAGAACTGTTGACTGTGTAGACACAATTGTTTGCAAATGTTAAACATCATTAATTTTTATTACAGAATTTTCCTCTTGTTGGGACCTGATTAGGGGAATTGCTGTGTAACCTTTGTCTACTTGGATATGCCAGTGAATAAGGTTGTTTGCCTGGCAGCAGATGTGTGTGTTTGATGCTTCTTATATTTATGTTGTGATTTATATGGTGTTAACAACATGCTTGTATTAAGTAGTGCCATCATTATTGTTGTGTGATTGAGTGTTTTCATTTAACTGATAGCATGTGGCTACCCAACCCTATATATACTTTGTTATTTTCTTTGGTTACCTTCTGTAGTGAAAATTATTGTTCAACCAAACATGTGACAGCTAGATCAATGCAATTGTTACATTTTGTTTCTTAAATCTAGCGGAATCAATATTTAAAAAAAAATCATAAATAAATAACATAACCAAGTAGCTAATATGAAATAACACCACAGAACAAAATAGCTATAAAACTTCTAATATCAACCAATTTCTTTATTTTTTTGTTTCACTGGACCTGTAGAATGCAGTAGCTACTTCAGAAAAGGCTTTGTATACATAACTTTTTAGCAAAATAAAATTTGAATTTCCAGGGTAAACTGCATGCAGCTATTTCAGATGACTGGAAGATGCAGATCTGAAAATATTGTTTGAAATTTTATTGCTCAGTGACTGCTCTGGTCAGTGCACAACTCTAATTTAGCTAGCAGCATGCTTGATGTCAAAGAAGATATGAACATTCCTAAAGTTCTCTTCACAGATGAACCAGGGAGCACAGCAGTTCTTGAGTTGCAGGACTGAGTGGTGCCAGCATTCTTTGTTGACCAACTCTCTAACCCAACCTGGGTTCAAGCAGTTGAAAATTAAGACCAGAATCTATCCCACTCAATGGTACCTGCAAACTATAGAATAAAAAAACAAGGTAAGCAGATAGTAGGCTTGATAAAATATCAAGCAGTTAAAGCTAGTAGGAGGATCCAAATAATGAACTTTCAACTAAGCAAGTAATACCGATTTGACGATGGTTTAGGCGAGACAGTGACAGGTTCACCACTCACCGTCCAGGTGTGGTGCACTTCAGGGTTCCTGTTGCCAGTGTGGAGTATGCTCACTTGGCGTCGCCCGTCGGACGCCACTGCTAAGCTGGGGCTAGCCAACACCAGAGTGGGTCGCAGCCATCCAAACAGAGACACGCCGTCAGAGACTGGAACACTCTCTTCTGCACTTACAATACACAAGCAGAATTTAAGAAACTATTAATTAAGACAAGCAGACCTGAGAATCATCAAGGGAATTTTGAACAATTACTTATCATTACACTGATGACTGCAGGGCAAGAAGTGTAAGGCCAAATCATACAACAAACAAAAAAGTTTTACCTGGTTGGGATGGCAGAAGCAATAAGGAAGGACACTCTGCAGCATCTCCTGCCAGATCAGCATGCCACACTACCCGGCTTGGGCATAAATTGCTCTGCTGAAAATAAAATTACTGTAGCTATAGATAGGAAGTTATAGATTGTTGTCCTTAATCAAACATTTCATTCTAGTTACATAAGATATGATATTCTACCTTTAGGGTTAGCTATGTTGTCTCCTGAAACTAAATTTTTTAGATAGATAACTCATTCAAATATCTCTGATCCATCCCAAATGTTGAGTAGCTTATTAATATGAGTTAAAAAATATGATCTTGGAAAACTTCTCAAAAAAGATTCTGATATTGAGGTTTATTCAAGATGTAAACAAGTACAGTTGACCATGGTGACCCATCCCCAAACTTTCCACATAACTAAGAAGACTAGCTACTGCTGAATCAAATACTAATTACACACGACCTGACTCATGGAGGAGTGTACTCAAATATAGATCACCTCAGCAAATGAGTGAACGCCCACCCATCCATTGCCACTTCCAGAAGCAACCTGTAGTGGTTTGACCCACTCAACAATTAAACAGGAAGGAACAGTCCCAAAGAGGGACTCAAATAAGCAGGTAATTGTCATAATTAAAAGTTACTGGAGGGGGGTGCTCAGGTGTCCCAAAGGGTGCACAATTTTCTTGGATACAATAGTTTCCCCCCTGAAGAACAGCATAAGAACGTGGAAAATCCCATCACAGCGCTAATGGTCACAATTGTAGTTATAAACAACGTAAATAAGTGGAATCAACACAGTCAACACAATATAGCTATGGTTTACTTTGTTTTAGAATGCTGAATAGATCTACAGATCTTGATTGATGCTCTAGCAGTATAATCAGATTCATTTACCACCTAACCAATCATACAATCAATCAAAAAGCTAGCTAACTTACATTACTGTAATCATAAGCCAGAAGTTGTCCTCTTCTGTTGAAGCAATACACTGTGGAATAACTGGAATCATCCCCTGATGCTATATCAGGTGACAGACAGTTATGTAGAGCCTCAAGCCTTGTGTAGAGGTAGCTGCTGTTATCAGTCCTGCTGCTGTTGCTGTCACATAATCCTGAAAGAAGATAATAAGAGTCAATTGATGGGTATTCAGAGCTAGCAACTCTAGCATGCCAGTCTGGAGTTATTAGGACATTTGTGTCACAAACAATACAGCTGAAGTGATGCCTCCACCAAACAGTCATACAGTGCTTCACTTATTTATTAAAATTAAAATAGTGAATAGCTAACAGCAATTGCATCAAGTTTCAATTTGCTTTAACAAATATCTCCCAATCTCCTGTCACAAAATCCAGACTTGTCAGAATAGTAAATTGCTGGTTCATTAACTTAAACTTAGCTGTCATGAGCAAGATGTAAAATTTATTGAAGCTATTTAAAGAACAGGTTTCTAAGAAAGGCATGTATGCATGATCTTAGCAACAGGTTTAGTTCAGGTCCTAGCCCACTACCATACACCAATTTTTCCAACTACATAGCTTGAGTTTTAGTGCATAGCAAGGCAACACAAAAGACTACCAACATGATGACCACCCCAAATTTAAATTAAACACATTTTCAAGCCTGTTTAGCCACTAGAAATCCACAGAGATCAGAAAATGACTTACCATCAGACACAGGCTTGGTATAGGTTGTAAATTGACCTGATGCAGAAGTAAGTTTGTACCCATCAAATGTAGGACATAGGAGAGTTTTATCAGGTTTTAGTTTAATAGTGGACATTTTTTCAGCAGCCAAAAATAGTCACTACAATGAATTGTTTGTTTGACTAAAAGATTCAATAGCTACCTAATTATATAAATCTTATGGACAGAAATATTTTTCAAAATATTTTGGATAGTGAATGATATTGTGAAGAAAATGGTAATTTGATTTTACAAAAACTTAAAGCACTTGCTAAGAGGTTAGTAAACTACCACCAGATATGTTGATCAACAACATATTATGATTAGTTGACCAAATTTGTACCACAAATAACTTTTGCTCCACCTGTGATGTGTCGTACTTGAGCTTGTTGATTCCTGCTGGGACCTGGGAGTGCTTCAACTCAAGGCTGCAGGTTCATCTCCATGTGAAGGGTGTTATAAGAAAGGCTTCCACTCTGATTTGCTCTACTGTCAATATGATTTATCATGGTGTTTTTGTTCATTAGCTAGCTACTCATATAAGACCCAACTTGGACTACTGGTCATGAGTGTAGAATGTGGAATATTAGGGTGATCCAAGACTATTGGAGTCGGGTCAAATGTGGCAAAACATGTGAATTGATTGACTGTGGAGTGGACTTTGGTGAGTGATTTTATTTTTGCCTCAATTCCACATGAGCATCAACCTAAGTCATAATCCATGATCGTCGAGCTCCATAGGGCTTGACGATTATGGATTCCAGTAGGGGATCGCAGGCCTTGACATGCAAAAAAACAGCGTTGCAAAGGTAAAACATTCTGAAAATTTCAGTCGTGTCAGATGAACGCTGGTGCTCACAAGAAAAATGTTTAGATAAAACGGATCTCCGCTTTCAATCATTTAGAACTTCAAGAGTATTATGTATGCACGCCAGTGCGCAAAGGGAGCATTGTCAAGATTAGTACAAGGGTATGCGGCTTCACGGGCAAAGTCAGCTCCAACAGCATTGCGACACAATGTTTACAGCTATGCGGTCTAGTTGATTTAGTACAATTCATTCATTCATGTAAGATAAAGATTCAGGTGAAACTAAACCCTGCCTCTAACCCCTCAGAACCTAATGAGTAATATTTACACACGCTAGTGCGCACAGATGGCATCGTCAAAATTGGTACAAGGTTAACAGCTACACGGAAAAAGTCGGCTAGGACAGCAATGCAACACAATGTTTACAGCTATGCAGTCTAGTTTATTTGTAGTACAATTTATTCATTCAGGTAAGATTAAGACTCAAACAAGACAAATCCTTGCCTCCAACCCCTCAGAATCTCAAGAGAAATATGTACGCACGGCAGTGCACACAGATAGTATAGTCAAAATTGGTATAAGGTCTATGGCTTCACGGATCAGATCAACTTCAACCGCAACGCACTACAAGGTTTATAGTTACGCGGTAAGGTCAACAACAGAAATTACATATGGTCTGCGCACGCGCGAGTGAGCATGGACTGAAAATACTCACAAAATTACAAACCGGAACTCTCCCACAAGTACACTAGCCTTACTTTATTAAATTGTGGATCATTAAGAGGAAAGAAAGGGGTGGGTTCATCATGGACTGAAAAACTGCTCAGATGATTGACATCATACTTGTTGTTTAGAGGGATAGGGTGGTGGAGGAGGCAGGCAGAGGTCCCTTGGGTCCCAAATGAGCCCTACAGGTCCCAAAACTATGATGAGGGGCTCACTGCATTGCAGTTGTTTTCTGTCAGGGCAAGGTTGTTACATTGGAATCTGGTAAAGTGTTTGAAGATTTATCATTGTTCTGTAGATTCAGGTTTGTCTGATGTTTGAGAGGCTGGATTTTTGCCTACGTTGTAATTTCTTCAAGCTGGTGGTCTTCGCTGTCAAACAACATTGGATGTGGATTCTTTCATTCTTCCTGTGTTTAGGTTTGGAACCAACTACCCTCTGATGTGGTGCAGTGTGATTCCTTTTGTGGCTACAGGAGGGCCTTGGCTTAGGAATTGGGGAAGGTGTTGTATGAGTTTTGCTAGACCCAGCGGATTTCAGTTTGGTGTTTTCTTTATATTTTTGAAAGCAGTGTGCAATTGTTGGCAGTATTTAATATCTTTAAAATATGTTAAATGCATTTCAACAGCATTCTACTGCACATTTTTTGTGTCTAGTATTTTTTTTTATTGTTCTTGCACTGAGGTATACCTACTGCCTTCCATAGGTGAGCTTCAAAGGTATACCTACTGCATAAGTGAGCTTCGAGGTATACCTACTACAAAGGTGAGCTTTGAAGGTGATAGCCCTCCCAAGTTTAACCTTATATTAAGACAACTATGTGTCATCCCTCCAAATGGGGGTTTATTTCATACAATGTCCATTTGGGTTAGTTTCCTTGCATATTGGGTCATTCATCATACTCATAGAACTGTGTATTCAAAATATTTGAGGCAGCAAGGTTCTTCCACATGCCCCCATAGCGTACTACAGATGCTTGCTCATACAGTAGACAGACTTTGGAGTGACCTCATGGCAGGCTGGCCCTTGTCAGATTGTTAAATATGCCCCAATGGCAGAACAATGAAGCTTGCTTACTAAGCTACCACAATTATACCATAGCTAGAGCATGGACTGGGGTGAATCCCAGCATTATCCGCATACTTTGAGATAACACAAAACTGTACTTGGCTACAGTGTGTGTAGCTACTATTATGACCATAAAACACTGTACAATTCAACAACTTATCATCAACCAAAAGAAAGTCATTTACAAAAAATCGTGAGGCACGCCATGGCTTGTAATTGGGGGTGATTCCAAGCAGCAAAAAAAGGTGATTCCCCACATAATGCATACATCAAAACCAGAAATACAAATTAAAAGTTGGCACCAATAGAAAGAGCATGAGTATAATAGTATATATCAGTTTCTCAAAATATAGGGTTTGATAAATTATTACATCTGACAGATTTTTCTTAATAAGGCTGCAGTTTCATCTCCATGTGAAGGGTGTTTTAAGAAAGGCTTCCACTCTGCTTTGCTCGACTGTCAATAGGATTTGTTATCATGGTGTTTTTGTTCATTGGCTTCTCATATAAGACCCAACTTGGACTACTGGGCATGTATGTAGAATGTGGGATATTAGGATGATCCACAACTATTGGAGTCAGCTCAGTCATTCATGACTGTTGGAGGGATTTTTTTTCTAATTTCACTGCAGGAAACAAACTTTTTCATCAATAAATGCAAACTAACTTTACTGGAGGTAATTTCTCAATATCCTGAACTAATTATGTCTTTAAAGTATCGGTAAATGAGCAAATATTCTGAAAAAAAATTTTTTTTAATAATCCGATATAGCTATAGCTAACAAGTGAAGAGAAATTTCTTGAATTCTATAGCAAACTAATTGCATAAACATGAATCTAAGACATGCTAGATAAGTTATCATTATCTTAATATGAAAATATAATGCAAAAAATTTGTTCCTAGGCGTCAAAGAAAAGTTTACACCAAGGCCTAGGCTTGCCACCATTTATTGTAAACATTGGGTCATTATAAAATTAGCTACCCATTTTAAAATTTGCTGTGGTGTCATTATTTTGGGTCATTTACCAACTTCTAGATGTCGTTGTAGGTGTGAAGAATAACATTTAATTACTTGTTAGTGGAAAAAATTAATATATTTAGAAGAAAAATAGGTGCGGGTAATCACCCCCCATTCCTTACTGTATAAATTTATTTTCAAAATACTTCTGACGCAAAAACTACAACATGTTCCATGTATCAAAACCAAATTTGGCCACAATCCATTAGAAAATCTGGCCACAGCATTCAGTGGAACATTGATTCTTCCAAACCAAATCCTCAGGGACCTGAAAAACACACCTTCACTTTGGTGATTTTTCATGAATTCTGTGAGTATCAAATTTCTGCAAGTAGCTGATACCTAATAACAAAGATCTGCTGTTTTGTATCCCATAGTCAAATACTGATATTTTCAACATTTTTGTGCCCATAAGGGGGGTGCGGGGAGTCACCCCCGGTTGCGGACTGAGGGGAATCACCCCGGTCAACGATACTTGAGTATAAAATTCTCCAAGGTGATTTTTCTGTATGCAATGGCGAGATGCCTACCCAAACTGTTCACGTGGCATGGTGATAGAGCCTGACAAACTAACACCAACTCTGCGCACACCAACCCAGGTTGTGACCACTGGGACCAGGCTCACCTCATTAATTAAATACTGGAGGATCATCTGCAGGTTGGATGGTGGCGTCGACTTTGGGGGTGTTTTTCGGAGAGCTCCTGATGCAAGAACTCGGGGCCATCCCTATAAGCTTTTGATGCCGGCTTGTAATACGGACATCAAGAGGAGGTTCTTTGGAGCACGGTGTGTTCAGTTGTGGAACAGCCTCCCGAGTTCTGTGGTGGAGTCAGATTCCCTGGCTGCATTCAAGAGGTCGCTTGCGGAGTTTTTGGGTGATACTCTGTTTGAGTTTGTTTAGTTTGGGGTTCTTCTGCGGCGTGTTGGCGTCCTGGCTTTGGATTTGCCTGCTTTTTGCTGTGGCG
>SDVV010021474.1:0-13124 GCA_016164225.1 Gammarus roeselii
TTCAGGATTTTAGCAGAATTGTGGATAAGGGCTGGTAATTTAATCGACCGGAACCAGGCTGTTGAACAACCTCATCCATCAAGTCGAGCCCTAAATGTTTTATTTCTAATACTATAACAGAAAAAAGTTTTTTCATATTTCGGAAATATTTTATTCTATTTTATTTGCGTGGTTGTATCGCACCATGCTCAGTGGTCCTCTTCATGCTGACTGGCCACCAAAACAATTCCGAAACCAATCTTGCGCCAGACACGATTCACGACGTAGATTCAACAATAAATCTTCTAATATTTGAGCCTAACGCACGGATTATTCAGACCTAGAAGGCAGATGCACGAGCATCGCGTCCTTCCCCCCCAAATGGCATGTGTGATCCTGACAATATTTCGACTCACGTTGCTAGAGGAATCAAGTAGAGCAGGCAGCGGGGTTTATATTCGCTCTCGTTTCCATTGGTCATGCACAGAGTTTACCGTGGATTGTTGCCAAAGTTGTTTGTGGCGCGATTGCAGAGCCGCACTTGTTGGGCAGAGGTTGGATAATGCATGCGGGAAAGCATCGTGGGGCGCGATTGCAGAGCCGCACTTGTTGGGCAGAGGCTGGATAATGCATGCGGGAGAAGCATCGTGGGGCGATTGCAGAGCCGCACTTGTTGGGCAGAGGCTGGATAATGCATGCGGGAGAAGCATCGTGGGGCGCGATTGCAGAGCCGTACTTGTTGGGTAGAGGCAGGATAATGCATGCGGAAGAAGCATCGTTCATGATCAGGTGGACCTCACGGAAATACTATGGACTTCAGGAGAAGAATTGGCACACTCGCCCCAACTACTCAGGAATAGAGGATAGGAGACAGCGCGAGTTGGTAAGAGGTGGTAAGAGGTGCCCAACTACTCAGGAATAGAGGGCAGGAGGCAGCGCGAGTTGGTAAGAGGTGCCCAACTACTCAAGATAGAGGGCAGGAGGCAGCGCGAGTTGGTAAGAGGTGCCCAACTACTCAGGAATAGAGGGCAGGAGGCAGCGCGAGTTGGTAAGAGGTGCCCAACTACTCAGGAATGGAAAGTAGAAGGCAGCGTGAGTTTACAAGTGTAATGGGACAACAACAGGCCATTTGGCCATAACTGGGTTGTCTTTTGTTAGTCAAAAGATTAGTCCAGAAGTAGAACGTGTAAGATAGCATCTTGTGTCTTTATATTTTCTGTTTTAATAGATCAAGAAAGGGAACGTTTGTTGAAGGAAATAGCTTTTAACGATGTTACTCGAAACAACTCAAATCAGCACCTGAAGAGAAAGCCACCGACCCACGGTGTTGATCTGAGATTGTCACGGTTTCATTCCTCGTTAAACTAATGCTCACCAGCGTCATTGCTGAACACCGTTTTGCAACGAGCAGGTACCAATGCCGGGCACTTTTTTTACCATGCTAGTGCCAATGCCGGGCACTAATTTAACCGTATGGGTGTCAATGCCGGACACCATTTTTCATGAATATACTGGTGAAAGTGCTACAGATGGGATCTGTTTAGCGCCGATTTTGGTAGCATTTGTCGAGCCGTGACTTAAGCACTCCGATTGTATCGCTGTTCACAACTTCCGCGGGAAGTTTGTTCCATTCTTCGACAACCCTATACGTGAAGAAATTGCACGTGAAATCGAGTGTGAAACGCTTGCCAACAATTTTGTATCCATTATTCCTGGTCAATCCGTTCGCGTCTTAAGTGAAAAGGTTTGCTCACTCGACGTTTTCCCACCCTTCATAATCTTTCACACTTCGATCATGTCACCTCTGACGAAGGGATTAGTTTGGTAGCTCTACGTCGGACCTTCTCTAATTTAATAATGTATTTTCTGAGGTATGGAGACCAAAATTTGACGGAATACTCAAGGTGCGGTATAACAAATGCAGTGTATAACATGCGAATACTATTTCTGCTCCTAAGCTAGATTGTGCGGGACATCATGCATACCATTTTATTGCTTCTTTTTTGGCTGCATCGTTACATATCTTGCTGCTTTTCAAGTCGTCACTAATGAAGACACCTAGATCTCTCTTTTCGTTGACACGTATCAGTTTCTTTCCGAACATTGAATATTCGTGTGTAGGGTTATGGCGACCAATGTGCATAACTTTACACTTGTCGACATTGAATTTTGTTTGCCACTTTTCTGACCATTTAACAATTTTGTTCAGGTCTAATTGGATCTGCTTATGGTCGAGTTTGGTTTGAACTTTTCCTCCTAGCTTGGTATCGTCTGCTAACTTAATAATGTTCGAGAGTATGTTGCTGTCGAGGTCGCTTATGAATATAATGAAGAGGACTGGACCTTACACAGAACCTTGGGGCACGCCGCTTGCAACTTTACCCCAATTGGAGGAAGCTCCATTAAGTACGACTCGTTTCCGTCTGTCCGTGAGCCAGCATTTTATCCAGTTATTGAGTTCGACTCGAATACCGATGCTGTGCAACTTACTAACCAAGCGTTGGTGAGGAACTTTGTCGAAAGCCCCTTGAAAGTCAAGGTAAATGATGTCGATTCGAGATTTCGCGTCGTAAAATTCAATTATATTCTTGAAAAAAAAGCAGCAGGTTAGTAAGACATGAACGATTGCGTCTGAAGCCACGCTGAGAGTTAGCAATTAACTGATTTAATTCTAGGAATTCTGTAATTTTATCCGTGATAAAACTTTCCATCAATTTACCTATGACTGAGGTGCAACTAATTGGGTGAAAATTTTCGGAACACTTTTAGTCCTTTTTTTTAAATTGGGGTGACGTTGACCTTTTTTCATTGAGAGGGGCAGGTGCCATTTGTGACAGATTGGGTGAAAATGTTTGCTAGATGTTCGGCAATTTTGTTCTTGGTCTCTTTCAATATTCTGGGATGAACTTGGTCTGGACAGGGAGATTTTATAACTTCCAAATTTTCTAAACATTTAGTAACTTTGGTAGGGGAAACGTTCACTGTGCTGAGGGCTTTGATTTGTCTATGCGCTATGATATCCTCAGGATTAGGAATATCCGCATTCTCTAACGTAAATACAGAACAAAAAATTTGTCGAGCAAGACACTTCTTTTAGTGTCGGCAGTTTCTAGCTCACCAATATCAATTTCATGAGGGCCAATTAGAGATTTTGATTTTGTTTTGCTTGATATATAACTGAAAAATTGTTTCGGATTAGTTTTGGCGTTGACCGCAATTTAATTTTCGTAATCTTTTTTCGATCGTTCCTGGACCGTCTTGAAAATCCGTCTGCTGATTTTGTATTCATTTTTTGCAGCATCGTCGTGTGGGTGCTTCTGTTTATTTGAGTGCTTTGCTTTCTTTTGCGACTGAAGGCGCTGCAATTCTCCTTTCCAATATTTAGGCTGGTTGACTGCTGTTCGCCTGTTTTTGCGAGGGACAAGGTAGTTTTCAATATTTTACAGTGCACTGAAAAAAATTGCTTAGCGATTGATTGACATCGTGTCCGAGGGATGTATTTGCTAACGCCATTGCCTCTCTTAAGTTATCAAAGTTTGCTAGTTCAAAGTTAGAGACTTTTTCGCAGTTAATTAACGTTTTCAACTCGAGCTCAATCATGAAACGAATACAGTTGTGGTCGCTATTTCTGAAGGGTTCGCACACTTCGACGTTCGTGACATGAGAGTCGCTTGCACTAAATATAAGATGAAGAATATTGCTACATCTTTTAGGTGTCTTTACCATTTGGATCATAAACTTATCATCAGCAAAATCAATCAGGCGTTGGCCAGTGGCCGTACATTCTTCTGTTTCACAGTCGATATCGGGAATATTGAAGTCTCTAAGTACTATACTGTTTTGTGTTCCGACCACATCGACGAGGGTGTTGTGAAGATCGATATCATCTGCGACAATACTCTTGGGAGGACGATAAACTAGTGTGATTTGACACTTTGTATGTTAAACGACTACTTGAATTGAAACTATGTCGTGCCTGCTGCTTGGAATAGAGACTTCTATTTTTTGTAGAGTGTTTTTTACGAGCAATAATACTCCTCCACCCTCACGGCCTAGTCTATCTTTTCGAAATAGGGAAAACCCAGGGAGAGTGAATTCACCTAGATAATTTCCGGTGCTCGATTTCATCCACGATTCTGTGATGGCTATTTTGTCGATCTCATTGTTAATTGCGAGGATTCCCAATTCGTCGATTTTGTCTCGGAGACTTCTAGCGTTTACATAGTAACATTTGATGGACTTTTTTGTTAGTGGTGAATCTATTTTTGTTAGCTGTTCCTCTATCGGTACTGCAGGGTCCGTGATTGCTACTTGCTTGGGCGGCGGCCGTTGACTCATTCCTTTGGGCAGTAATGGTGGAGTCTTGTGTTGGGCGTCGTGAATGTTTTTTGATTTAATTTCGGTGACGAGGCCAGCTTCGATATTCTGAAGGATGCTTTCAAGGGTATTAAGCCCAGACGTGTTTATGCGTGCCTTGTTGGTGATTCTATCGAATTCATGGTTTTTGAGGTTGATCATCGTTTCACAATGGTCCAAGATGAGATTTGTTGTGCTTTGCAGAACGTTGCTACGCGATTGTTTAGAAATATCATCTTGCTCAATTTGTATCTACTTTGGTTTGGATGGGGTAGGATGCCAGTGGCATGGATGTTCGCGTGCGATCGTTTGACGTTTGTTAGCATAGCATGTTTTTATACTTTACTCATGTTTCTTCCGTCTGCTCCACCACGTTTTTAGCCCCGACTTGTGGTACGATCGGTTCAGAAGAAGGTATGTTTTCCATTTTGATTATTCCTTCGATATCGTAAATTTTCAAAGCCTGGTTTACCGAGAATTTTTAGTCGGACTCACTCTTTTCTCTGATTTGGTTTGATGGAGGTGACATTGTTATCGCCAATCACAATAATTTCCTCTATGTTTTGAGAGTCCATTTCATCGGATAATACACCTAAACGGTTGCTTGTGTTAGTTCGGGTGTGACAGGACTGTCGCCCGACCTGTGATGCTTTGCCACTGACTACCGGCCGCCTGTTTACTGCAGTTGTGTAGAGTGTCTCAGCAATGTTGACTTTTTTTCTATCGATTTGATACGGTCGTTGGTCTCTGGGTCTAGAGCTGTAATTTTTTTGCCATTTCTGTGTCTAAGTGCACTTGGAGTTCATTTACCCGATGCAGGGTAGTTTTAGCAATTTCTTTTGTTGCTTCTATTTCACTGTTTATCATATCTTTAAGTTCGCGAAATTGTTTCTGCACGCTTCCCAGTTCTAATTCAACAGCTAGCAGCCTTGTATCGGCGTTAACTGCATCTGCGCTGGGTGAGCCCCAGAAGCACGAGTCAACTGTGCTTTCAGTTGTTTAATCTCTTTGGCATGTTGGCAGAATTTACAGCTCGCTATTTTGCACTCTCCATTTGGAGGCGTCTTACGCGTTTGCTTAGAAGAGCGTCCACCATACATTAGTTCGGGAGTGTACGATTGGCGGCAAGTTACACATTCTAGTTTTGCAGCAGGAGTCATCTTGGACTTGTTGAGTGAGCAGCTACAAACCGTGAACGTAGAGACAGAGTGCTATATTCTTTATTCTTGTAAACAGCAGATATGTGAATAATAGGTTTAACTAGATGCGGGATGAGATGATTTTTATTTCATTATGACATACAGATGTTTTTTTCGGGAGATTCATGAATGACCTACAGTGATGAGTTTTTGCGGGTGATTATGCGAGTCTAACTTGAGATGAAAACTAAACTAAACTTAGGCTAAAATGAAATTAATTTTTCCAAACTAAAAAACAACTATCATGCTGTTTACATGGGATAAATGAAAATGTATGAACTATTTATGTGATATATGTATTGTTTTACGTGTACTTTACAGTATTAGTTTACAGTTACTTTACATAGACAGGTGTCAGACGCCAATTGCATTTCTTTTTTGCTGATTATTTATGTTTTTTTAACGCAATTGGTGCAAAATTCTGAATTTAGATGTCTATGAATTTTTTGTTATTTTGATAAGGTTGTAATAGTATTTAAACTGAAAAAGTAACTAACATGAAATATGCACAGTTGAAATTGAGTTGAGGTACTGCACGAATACTGAGAAAGGTAACAGGCTGGTCCTTGTACAGGACGCATGCGGTGAAGGGTAGACCTCCCGCTGAGGCAAGAGAGGAATGATGTCTGCGGTGAGGGAAGGGGAGCCCTCTATGGCACTCAGCTGCCCCACTTCTAGCTTGTTTCCCGGAGAGGCTAGACTGTTTGCGATGTATATTTTTTTCAATATCGAATTCAAACAGTCAACAGTTTGATGATGATGATAAGTATGAATGGGGTGATAAGTAGCATGTGTGTAAATCAATTATACGTTAACGGACACAAATTCAAATGATAAACTTGCGATATCAAACAAGTGATGGCGTAGTTGTCCCAAACGCAGAATTTATACATATAAATTTACGGGTACGGATATCGACGACTCTAAACGGTTCTAATTCGAAATTTAGGGAGACGGATATGAACGGTTCAAAACGAATCTAATTCGAATGCGAGGCTGTTGTGCGGTAGCGACGAAAAGTTACTTCCTACGCGGGATTGAGATGAATGCATTGCAAAGCAAATCAATCCTAGCAGCTCTCTTCTGCTGATTAAAAATGGGTTTACTTGACCGACTGAAAATAGCTCCGTAGGTACGGCAGTCTATACCGCCTCCCTAAAGCCAATGGGTTCGGATTCACACCCACCGTCGCTCTATCAGCACCTAAGGTCGGAATTATGGGGTGGATAGGAAAAACTTAGATGTTACAGCCTAGCGTAGAGGAATCTGGCGACCCTACGGGAGGCATGCAACGGCCTACCTAAGCCTAGCCGGAGAGAGTTTACCGTCCTGGCGTGATGAGCTGCGCACATGCGTTCACTACGAAGGTTGACGCAGAAGTGGTACGAGGTGGTAAGAGGTGCCCCAACTACTCAGAAATAGAGGGTAAGATACAGCGCAAGTTGGTAAGAGGTGCCCCAACAACTAAGGAATAGAGGGTAAGAGGCAGCGCGAGTTTGTATGAGGTGGTATAAGGTGACCCAAATACTCAGGAATAGAGGGTAGGAGGCAGCGAGAGTTGGTAAGATGTGCCCCAACTAATCAGGAATAGAGGGTAGGAGGCAGCGTGAGTTGGTAAGAGGTGGTAAAAGGTGCCTCAACTACTCAGAAATAGAGGGTAGGAGGCAGCGCGAGTTGGTAAGAAGTGGTAAGAGGTGCCCCAACTACTCAGGAATAGAGGGTCGGAGGCAGCGGGAGTTGTTAAGAGGTGCCCCAACTACTCAGAAATAGAGGGTAGGAGGCAGCGTGAGTTGGTAAGAGGTGGTAACAGGTGCCCCAACTACTCAGGAATAGAGAGTGGGAGGCAGCGCGAGTTGGTAAGAGACGGTAGGAGGTGCCCCAACTACTCAGGATAAAAGGTAGGAGGCAGCGCGAGTTGGTAAGAGGTGGTAAGAGGTGCCCCAACTACTCAGGAATAGAGGGTAGGAGGCAGCGTGAGTTGGTAAGAGGTGCCCCAACTACTCAGGAATAGAGGGTAGGAGACAGCGTGAGTTGGTAAGAGGTGCCCCAACTACTCAGGAATAGAGGGTAGGAGGCAGCGTGAGTTGGTAAGAGGTGCCCCAACTACTCAGAAATAGAGGATAGGAGGCAGCGCGAGTTGGTAAGAGGTGCCCGAACTACTCAGGAATAGAGGGTAGGAGACAGCTCGAGTTGGCAAGAGATGGTAATAGGTGCCCCAACTACTCAGAAATAGAGGATAGGAGGCAGCGCTAGTTGGTAAGAGGTGCCCCAACTACTCAGGAATGGAGGGTAGGAGGCAGCTAGAATTGGTGAGAGGGGCCCCAACTACTCAGGAATAGAGGGTAGGAGGCAGCGAGAGTTGGTATGAGACGGTAGGAGGTGCCCCAACTACTCAGGAATAGAGGGTAGGAGGCAGCGCGAGTTGGTAAGAGATGGTAAGAGGTGCCCCAACTACTCAGGAATAGAGGGTAGGAGGCAGCGCGAGTTGGCAAGAGATGGTAAGAGGTGCCCCAATTACTCAGGAATAGAAGGTAGGAGGCAGCGCGATCTGGTAAGAGATGGTAAGAGGTGCCCCAACAACTCAGGAATAGAGGGTAGGAGGCAGCGAGATCTGGTAAGAGATGGTAAGAGGTGCCCTAACTACTCAGGAATAGAGGGTAGGAGGCAGCGCGAGTTGGTAAGAGATAGTAAGAGGTGCCCCAACTACTCAGGAATAGAGGGTAGGAGGCAGCGCGAGTTGGTAAGAAGTGCCAGACATTTATGAAATAAATGCCAACATTTACGGGCGGGGCACGTAGGCTGGCGCTGGGTGCCGTTATATTTACGTTGCTCATCTGATCACAGGGATTGTCTGGCATCGACTCAGAACGTTGACCGTTATAAGAATAGAGTTTGACATATGTTTCATTACCCAATAGATTACGGGCAGATTATTTTCTCATCATAATTTGTTTTGCGTTTGCTCTATTCACATGTTTTGGTCTCCGTCGTGTAGCTCGCGTTCTTCTGTAAATGAAAGCACCGTCCCAAATTATACTTATTGAGAATAGAATACTTGTAATCTTGCAGATTGGTTAGTAGTACCAGTCGTGTATTGTTTACATTTCGAATTATTCCAATTTTCAATAATAATCAACTGAATATTCATCATGCAGAAGATCATTTATGAATGGACTGATAATCGGAAATCCTGTAGAACAACTATGCGGTTAGTAAATATGTTAGTAAATGCGGGATTGTATTGACAATTTTGGATCTAAACTATCGCGTTTAAACTCGTCTTTCAAACGGGTGAAAGGATGAGTCCACTTGCCAAACAAGACGCCTTGTGAATTCACACAGGCAAACAAGTTCCGCGACCGCCCGCTTATTCCATCAACAAACTGATCCTAGCACCTCTTCGAGCAATTCTCGGTGTATAACTTTATACATAATCCTTACTCCCTTCACCATAGATGGGCTCCTCTCTATTTCTAATGATTATTTTTCTCTAATGGAATAAAAAATGATTCATTCATCTATTCTTACGTAGTGATGTTGTCTAGATGTTACAGTAATAAAAACTGCATAAGTGCATTTGCGTTGTAATTTTCAGCTAGTTTTGATAGCATTATATCATACACACGTTTATAATGGCGCAGTAGAGAGGATGGAAAGCTGCTCTGCTGCGGCATGTATCGCCCATCCAGTGGTCGTGAGGCACTTCATGGTGTCTCCTTGTCTAAACATCTAGTAATTACCTCATTCAATATTTCACTATTACACTGATACGTTTTCTTTATGAGTATCACCCTAATATACAATATAGTATTAACAAGAAATGGAATGTTTATTTTGTAAAGTTTAACTATATGGGTGTAAACACGAGACGCCAGCGATACTCCCGGGCAGGAGATACGAAGTTTATAATTGAGAGGACACTGAAACACTATATTGGTACGGGTGCTGGACAGCACCAACACTCAAGCACTACATTAGTACGGGTACTGGACAGCACCAACACTGAAGTACAATATTGGTACGGGTGCTGGACAGCACCAACACTCAAGCACTAGATTGATACGGGTACTGGACAGCACCAACACTCAAGCACTACATTAGTACGGGTACTGGACAGCACCAACACTGAAGTACAATATTGGTACGGGTGCTGGACAGCACCAACACTCAAGCTCTACATTGGTACGGGTGCTGGACAGCACCAACACTCAAGCACTATATTGGTACCGGAACTGGACAGCACCAACATTCAAGCTCTACATTGGTACGGGTGCTGGACAGCACCAACACTCAAACACTATATTGGTACCGGTACTGGACAGCACCAACACTCAAGCACTATATTGGCACAGGTACTGGACAGCACCAACACTCAAGCACTATATTGGTGCCGGTACTGGACAGCACCAACACTCAAGCACTATATTGGTACGGGTACTGGACAGCACCAACACTCAAACACTCTATTGGTACGGGTACTGGACAGCACCAACACTCAAACACTATCTTGGTACGGGAACTGGACAGCTACACTCACTAGAGTTTGAATACTTCAGTGCTAGTTTGTTCTAACCGATCAAACTCAAACAATTGACTTCATTCCCGTCGGCCCGTCTCTGGATGTGAAGCCAAAGTTCACTGATGAGTGTTGGTGGCGAGCGATTGAGAAACCCTCCAGGATAGGTACAATAACCCTCCAGGATAGGTACAATAACCCTCCAGGATAGGTACAATAACTCTCCAGGATAGGTACAATAACCCTCCAGGATAGGTACAATAACCCTACAGGATAGGTACAATAACCCTTCAGGATAGGTACAATAACCCTCCAGGATAGGTACAATAACCCTCCAGGATAGGTACAATAACCCTCCAGGATAGGTACAATAATTCTACAGGATAGGTACAATAACCCTTCAGGATAGGTACAATAACCCTCCAGGATAGGTACAATAACCCTACAGGATAGGTACAATAACCCTCCAGGATAGATACAATAACCCTCCAGGATAGGTACAATAACCCTACAGGATAGGTACAATGACCCTTCAGGATAGGTACAATAACCCCCCAGGATAGGTACAATAACCCTCCAGCATAGGTACAATAACCCTCCAGGATAGGTACAATAACTCTCCAGGATAGGTACAATAACCCTCCAGGATAGGTACAATAACCCTACAGGATAGGTACAATAACCCTCCAGGATAGGTACAATAACCCTCCAGGATAGGTACAATAACCCTCAAGGATTGGCGAATACGTCATTCTACGTCTCTCTGTCTGGACCTGCTGTTCCTTGGCATAAATAACTACTTTGTAGTCTGTATACTGTAAAATACCATCGAAAAAAGTGCATCAACTGACTGTGGGGGGACACAGGCTGCTGTTACCAACTTGTAAAGATGGTACAAATCGAACGAAACGATGGAGTAATTTGTGGCAGGGCTAGAATTAAGACAAGTATGACACAATGGGGTGATGTGTTCATGATGGTGTGTTGGAAACAACTTGGTCAAATAGATGTCCACCCACGTTACAGTATCTGCGGAGATAAGCGATACTTCTTGGGTCATGCATAAGAGACCAAAGGGCATACATTAATTGTATTTGCTGATTGAAAAGATGTAGTCGGGAATTAAATCGCAGTTTGTAGAAAAAGGTTGTCCTTATGAGTCATGGATTTAACACATAACATTATTCGTTTCATTTTTGTCAGTAATTTTTGTTATGTACCTTGTAGATCGATGTAATCAAATTTACTATTTTACGCATAATCCGGCGATGTGGTCATATCCATGACAAACGGTATAAAAAACTCACGGTACAAAACGCACACGGTTCAAAACTCAGGTTATCTAGATTGAAAGCAGCATCTCAAGTCCCAGGATCTTCTCTCACCGTCAACAGTCCTCGCAGCAGCCCAGGACCGTCTCTCACCGTCAATAGCCATCACAGCAGCCCAGGATCGTCTCTCGCCGTCAACAGTCATCACAGCAGCCCAGGATCGTCTGTCACCGTCAACAGTCATCACAGCATCCCAATATCGTCTCTCACCGTCAACAGTCATCACAGCAGCCCAGGATCGCCTCTCACAGTCAACAGTCATAACAGCAGCCCAGGATCGCCTCTCACCGTCAACAATCATCACAGCAGCCCCTGATCGCATCTCACCGTCATCAGTCCTCACAGAAGCCCAGGATCGCCTCTCACCGTCAAAAGTCATCACAGCAGCCCAGGATCGTCTGACACCGTCAACAGTCATCACAGCATCCCAATATCGTCTCTCACCGTCAACAGTCATCACAGCAGCCCAGGATCGCCTCTCACAGTCAACAGTCATAACAGCAGCCCAGGATCGCCTCTCACCGTCAACAATCATCACAGCAGCCCCTGATCGCATCTCACCGTCAACAGTCCTCACAGCAGCCCAGGATCGCCTCTCACCGTCAAAAGTCATCACAGCAGCCCAGGATCGCCTTTCAGCGTCAACAGTCATCACAGCAGCCCAGGATCGCCTTTCGCCATGAACAGTCATCACAGTCGCCCAGGATCGCCCTACACCGTCAACAGTCCACACAGCAGCCCAGGATCGCCTCCCACCGTCCTCCGTCCTCATAGTAGCCCATGATCGCCTTTCACCGTCAAAAGTAATCGCAGCAGCCCAGGATGGCCTCTCACCGTCAACAGTCATCAGAGTAGCCCAGGATCGCCTTTCACCGTGTACAGTAATCACAGTAGCCCAGGATCGCCTCTCACCGCCAACAGTCATCAGAGTAGCGCAGGATCGCCTCTCACCGTCAACAGTCATCACAGAAGCTGAGGATCGCGTCTCACCGTCAACAGTCATCACAGCAGCCCAGGATCGCCACTAACCACCAACAGTCATCACAGTAGCCCATGCTCGCCTCTCACCGTCACAGCCATCAGAGTAGCCCAGGATCGCCTCTCGCCGTCAACAGTCATCACAGTAGCCCATGATCGCCTCTTACCGTCAACAGTCATCACAGTAGCCCAGAATCGCATCTCACCGTCTAAAGTCATCACAGTAGCCCATGATCGCCTCTCACCGTCAACAGTCATCACAGCAGCCCAGGATCGCCTCTCACCGTCAACAGTCATCACAGTAGCCCATGATCGCCTCTCACCGTCAACAGTCATCACAGCAGCCTAGGATCGACTCTCACCGTCAACAGTCATCACAGCTGCCTAGGATCGCCTCTCACCGTCAACAGTCATCACAGTAGCCCACGATCGCCTCTCACCGTCAACAGTCATCACAGCAGCCCAGGATCGCCTCTCACCGACAACAGTCCTCACAGCAGCCCAGGATCGCCTCTCACCGTCAACAGTCATCACAGTAGCCCACGATCGCCTCTCACCGTCAACAGTCATCACAGCAGACTAGGATCGCCTCTCACCGTCAACAGTCATCACAACCGCCCAGGATCGCCTCTCACCGTGAACAGTCATCACAGTAGCCCACTATCGCCTCTCACCGTCAACAGTCATCACAGTAGCCCATGCTCGCCTCTCACCGTCACAGCCATCAGAGTAGCCCAGGATCGCCTCTCGCCGTCAACAGTCATC
>SDVV010021475.1:0-13124 GCA_016164225.1 Gammarus roeselii
ATTCATGGATTAGACATCTAACTAAAATAATCACTTATGCTCAACGTATGCAAGGCAACGTGAAGGCAACATTTTCATGCAGCACTCTTACTACAGAAAGAGCTCTTGGAAGTATCGAGTAGTCCGGGAGCCAAGGTGCCTGCACGAGTTCAACCTGAAGGCTTTAGGAGTTTAGAAGCGAGACTTGTAAGGCACCGCAAGCGGTAATTGAATAACTCTTAGGGGACGTCATCCAGGGCCTGGAGGATAAACTTCCATCGCAAGGGCACTATGGTCGGGTTTTTGCCTCCTCAATTGAAGAAATGTAACAAAATGCATTATTACTTTTTGAACAATACAAGATCCTGATCGACTTACTGGGTTAGTCCATCAGAAGATTAAGAAGATGAATAACATCAATCGTAACATCAGTTAACATATTGACAGGAAATTGATAGTCTCCCATGTCAAGTGTTTGGTACAGCCCCCCAAAACACTCAAAACTTCACACGTTGTGAAGCCACGAGGGTTAACCAATCAATTATTTTTACTCCCATTTCGCCGAGGGTTCAACTTCTGGCAAAAAACTGAAAACTTTCGATCACATTACATTTAATTGGTTGTAGGTATGAATTAAAAAAGCGATCCTTGTGTCCTTCATCAAGACGCATCAAATGACTGACAGTCAATTTTTCAGGAATAAAATGTATAAATTATTCTAAGAACCAGAAACGCAAGTTTGTTAATTTGAAATGCACCGTCCAACGAACCAGTAGAATTTGCCAACTATAAGCCCTTGATTTAATCATTTTCAACCCTCTTCTACATGAAGAGCGGTAGCTTGTTCGTAATTGCCGAACTAAAGTTCAAGACACATCTCCACACAACTCTAACTTAGTCCTTGGTAAGCTCCCCCGACGGAACTGAACCTATAAAAATAAAGTAGCGATTTCAAAGTTTCCTGTAACAGAGCAATAGTTCTAATATTTCTAAAACGTTACCAAGACTTTCGTTCAGCCATGAACTCAATGTAATTTTTTATCAACTTTCGATCAACGTCACAACTGGAGAATGTTCAGTCCTGATTAATAGCTAGAGACAATCTGTTAGAAGAGCAGATTTGATTTGGGCATAAAAACAGAAAACCGATGGAAAGAAACAAAAATGTAGAAGCAATACACCGAACCTGTACTTGCAAAACATTGCAAGTTTACTTCATAAAAACATAGAATTCGCTCAGTAACTTCCGAAACCAGGCTTGGTAACTAACCAACTGCACCGGAGCACAGAAAAGCTTGCATGTTAAACTTATTGATTGGCAAAATGAGAAAATAATAGGGTATACTTAGCTTCGCTGAAGACTCCAAACAACACCAATCTAATCAGCGACTCGAGAACCAATTCAGCAGACTTAATTGTATTTGCCGTTCTCATCAATGGCTTGGTTAATATTGTCAATCTTCTGCAGGAGGAGAGAGTCTGCCAGAACGTATGAGAGGTAGTGCAACACGCGGTACATCTCGTGGAGACGTCCAGCGTCACCTGCCACGCGCTCCACAGCCTCTTCCCAGGCGCGACACTGTTCTTTCGACGGATCAAGAGCGACGGCGTTCTGCCCGATCTGGGGGGACGTCCAAGCGTTTTGAGGGACGAGGTAGCGACCAGCGCTATGCCGAAATAGGCTGGACATGTGTCCGCTGCCTTCAACCTTAGATGGTGGCTTTTGGTTACCCCGCCATTCTTGAAAGTAAGCCATTGGTATTTTGTGTCGTACGTGTTTTCCATCGGCAGATTTGTAGAAAACTGTAGCCTGAGCAACGTTCAGGGGCTTGAGGTTGAAGTACATTCCAGAAATCAGATTCCCCTCACGATCTCTGTTGATTAAAGTCTTCATCGGGTACACCAAATTACGTCGTTCCGATATGTCCATTCCCGATAAGAAAGGCTTCGTGATGTGCACGGCACTGATCGTTGAGGAAGAGCCTGTTCGCGACTCTTTGGTTACTGTCCAGATCACGTAGGCGGGGTTGGGCTTGTAGAAGTCATAGGAGTTGGTCTTTGAGGAGATTCCGGATGAGGTGTTGTAAGGTCCTGTGTGAGGGTAGAGCCCATCTTCCATGACTGTGATGGGTGAGGCAGTGTGATAGCCGGGGTCCATGAGCACCACGCCCAATCTTCCTGCAACTCTGATACGGGCGCACACGAGCACGTGCTCTTTTTCACACGTCAGCAAGTGCGGGGTAGAACCTGAACAATAGTTTTCCAGGCTGTCGAGGTCTTCTTCACACGACACCTACAACAAAACAGGTAAGCAAAAACACCCAAATTACTTAGGAAAAGTTTAGAATATATTTTCGATCAAAAATCATTGACTAGATGAGTTCAAAATAAGATTTTAAATTTCATCGACTTGCCACACATCCCGACTAAATTACTTCTATTAGAGCGCTCGACACTTCAGCGGCAGCGGCCAATTTTGAATTAAATTCAGTCTGGTAGGAAATACGGTTAATCTCTGGGGTAAATTCTTAGCCTGAGGAAGTGTTAACACGCGTGTCTACATTTGACCTACCGGGTAGAGACAATCCTTCAATCCGAGATACTTCTCTTCAAGTTTAGAGAGCCGTGTGAGAAGATCGACGCTGAGGCCAACACAGGTGTTGCGGCCAGATAAGATTGGCAGGTCGTAGTCCTTGAAGAACTCTTCAAACGAACACCGTTCGGAGCGCTCCTTTTCGTGTTTCTCATAAGCCAAGCAGAATCTGGAATGCAGCATTCATCAATTAGATATGAAGGAGGGGGGGGGGGTCATCAATTAGATTAGAGAGTGGTTCCGTAACCACCGGAGTCCACACGTCGGCCTTACTAAAATCACAGTGGGGCGTGAGAATTTGATCAATAAATCGTACTTAGACATTTAAGGGCAGTTAATTACTTTGTTCCATTTAGCCGAATCGATTACAGAGCTGACCTAAACATAAGCTCTGGCGCGATTTCTCCCGCAAGGAGCCTACAATTTAATTTAGAGACCATTACAGTACAGGTTTTGGATAACCATAAAAATCCCGTAAGTGGTCGCGTTCGAGGAGCACATCTGTTCCGATAGCAGCTTCTATGCTACTACAGAGTGTTATGGTCCACGCTCAGTCTTGCGCAATTTTTTGCTGCATCTATTTACTGCAGAGCAGGCTTCCGCCTGCTACGCCTTCTTGTATGCAACTAGAAAAATCTGCTCGGAGACGGGCCCGTAGGCCACGAGGGCTAACAGATAGACCACGTAATATCAGGACAGACAACGGCATTTCTTCCACGAGGCGTTCATCCAGGAAGAACGCCACATGCACGAGAAACGCAAAAATGAAGAAGGAATCTTTGGATATAAAATTTTGACGTTCAATTTATCGTAAAAATCATTAGTTCAATTAGCAGGTACTCTATAAACTGCATACCAACGCTATCGATTAATATCTCACTTAAAAATCTAAATTAATATGAATATTACTAAATTATTTTTCGCGGCACGGACCCGTGCTATTTTACCTTGAACAATAGCACTATCTATCCGAAAGAACGTTGCACACGACTATCACTGCAGCAGCGCTTCATGTATCACCGACCATCACTGCAGCAGCGCTTCATGTATCACCGACTATCACTGCAGCAGCGCTTCATGTATCACCGACTATCACTGCAGCAGCGCTTCATGTATCACCGACTATCACTGCAGCAGCGCTTCATGTATCACCGACTATCACTGCAGCAGAGCTTCATGTATCACCGACTATCACTGCAGCAGAGCTTCATGTATCACCGACTATCACTGCAGCAGAGCTTCATGTATCACCATCTCCCATTCATAGTTGGGAGACTGGTTTCAGAACTAGAATAGGTTTGTGCGGCTCAGGTCTCATTCCGCGAGTACTTTTTTGCAAGGAGCCAAACGTATTTCAACGAAAAAAACAATCTACGCAATGAAAATACTTTGATATAAATAAAGCAGTCTGCATCATCTTTATATACCTATTTTTGTTTGGATGTGACGTCAAAACGTGGAACCGTCCACAGACCAGAGTTAGTAGGGAAATTTGTAAATTGTTTTAAACTTCCAAGTATTTCCCAGATTTCGAGTGAAGATAATGATGGCCCTCCCCTTCACTCATTCGAAATCTAGAACAAGATTTAGTGTCTTCTCAAAATTACTACATTCCTCGTGTCTATTCAGAATTAGTGTTTTACCAACGTTCCAAGTCAATACCGATATGAAGGTTCTTGATCTCACTTTGAAACGGATTAGGATCGCTAACAATTTGAAGTGAAGGCGAGGTCCCTAACCTCGATCAGAAGTAAAGAGATTTAGCCCCAGGTCTTACTTACCCAGGTTTTAAAATTACGTACGGATCATCATGGCAAATGAACTACTCACTGGACAAAGGTGGAGATGGTATCGTAGGGCAGCTCAGAGATACAATCTCCCAGGTGCTGTGTGATGCACTCGACAAACTCCTGGTAGTCGTCGAGACTGTCGAAACAGAGCTCAGGGCGCTCACAGCCCCACAGGGGCAGAGGAAGGGCATGACCAGACGGCCACTCTTCTTCATCCCACTCGCTGTCATCATCTGACGAAGAGCCCTCGTCGTCCAGGAAAAGGCTATCAGCGAGGCTAGCGGGTGCGGGCCTCTTCAACAGCCGCCCTACACCACTACCCGAATGGTACCCGGACGAAGACGCGACATCGGACAGACCGCACACGCTAGGCTCAGTCTGGTGAGCCCCTCCCCCTCGGCAAACGTCGCTCCCTGGATAACCCACGCCACTGTCGCACTCTCTGCAACATGAAAAAATTAATGTCATTTCTAACACTAGGTGCGTTAGGAATACGTTCTTAGTAGCTTTCGTTTCCATGTTCACTGGTGGTTTATACACACGCGGCCCATTATTAATTATAGCCTTGTTCCTGCTAGGCATCTGTTCGGTGTCACGAACCAACTCAGGTGGCGAGGTAAACATTGTTCTTCTTCAGCCTCTTCTCCTATTTTCTCCCTCCTGTTATTCAAAATCATTTGTATCTTTCGTGTCAGGTTTAAATTACCTTCAACTCTTCTAAAAAAAACTTTGGGCAACTGTCAATTGTGGTTACACACATACGCACAACAATCCTTAATATTCTCCCGGATGGCTAATAATATCAGTTTATTACCATTCACTCATTGCGATTAGTTTCTTTCAGTAGCAGCCCTCTAATGTTTCTGGCGTTTGACTCTACAAACTTCAGGCTACCCAGATCAAGCCTCATGTTGACTTCTGTGCCGAAAAACTTCTAAGAACCAACAGTCGCACCTCTAATGCGACCACAGGACAAAAGGTTGTTTGGTGCATGATGTTTCATGCGGGCAATTGGCGTTCATACGACGATTTGCAGTTGGCATCAACAATTTTCCCTAGTCAGTTCCTAGACTTTGCGGCAAGGTGAACCTGCACGGTGTTGCAAACAATGAATTTACCTATGGATTTTTTTATGGGCTCTCAAACGATTTAGTATTTCGTGAACATTCAATGGTTAACACAAAAACTGTTAAAGACTCTAGGCTAGGTGGGCCTGGTCAAAAGCACAAGTTTATAGATCAACCAAATAAACTGGTTACCATTATATTGACCTAAGGAAACTAAAAGTGCATCTCATAGTAGAAACGGGTAAGAATTTCCACCAATTGTACTAAATAAAAATTAGAGCACTTTTCGGTTTCAGAAATACTGTAGACTACATACGGATACGGTAACACTACGATTATAATTCGCAGTCCAACATTTCAACCGTTCGCATTACTTTGTCTCAGGGCGAGCCCATGTACGTCCACTAGTCTATCCAACTGGAGGTTGAGAAACTAGGATGTTCACGTTCTGAAAGAATCTGGACTAATATTCAATTGCACAACTAGAAAATTGACATTCGTCGATCAAAGTTAACAACAGTTCAGGTCAGAATGAACGTTATTGAAATAAATAGCGCCTAGTGCTAGATTCATTCGTTTAGGGCCTTTGCTTCTTTTAACCAGTTAATGATTTGAAGGCACTAACATTAAGCAAGGTTACTAATTTGAACTGCTACCTAATTTATCATAACAGAAAAAGTAATGCAAGAATGTTCTGGAGATCCAGGCGCATGTCAAGAAATTTCCTGAGGGGAATGAGCCGAAGCTGCTCAACCACCAGGGCCAGTATGAACTAATCCAGGCCAAGCCCGCGGTATACTTGCCGGGTTGTCAAACACTCTGCCAACCCATCTCATTAGGAACCGGCAAAATTTGGGGTGCTCGTTAGGGTCGCGCCCAACTAAGCCATTCAACTTCATTTGACAGTATCATTTGCTTGCTCCATGTCTCATTCACATTAAAACGCCCATCTTTTAATTCGTCAAAATCGGACACTAGTAATAAAATATATGAACATTCTTAACTGATGCACCGTAAATCAATACTTACCGAGCAGTGGCAGTCTCATCCTTAGAAGCAAAACTCCCCCTTCCGGGGTCAGACCCTGGAGGGGGGCTGCCACAAAACCGTCCAAGAGGACGGGAGGGAGGCAGAATACATTTCTTCTCGAGTCAACTGGGCCAAGAAGTTCCTAGTCGGTCCCACATGTCAACTACAGGCACAGGATTCTGGAAGGTGTCTGATGATGCTCCTAACGAGCATAGGTCACTATTGTTGATGCTGTTCGAGATGGGAGGGGCGGCAGAAGCACCGCCCACGCCGGACTCGTGTCGGGAAGCCCGTGGCGGTTGAGCCTGGGGCCTCCCGACACCATGACCATCCTTCTCGTCGGCTCCGGTATCTGGGTAAGACGTTAGAAATGAAGATATTTCAAGCTTTTTTTCAACTAGAGCTCATAGCTAGCTACTACTGGACGACATTGTTTTCAGATATATTTTAGGCTCTCATTACGGCAAGGAATTATGACAATTCAAGAACGTATCTGGATACCGAATTTCTAACTGTCCTTCGCCGAGTGAGTTGGAATTGATAATAGAGCAAGATTATCGACTTCAGTGTTTTCTCCGCCCTAAGCTCGTGCGGCTCAGAGTACGGCTAGAGAGCTCGTGATGCGCAACAGAAATCACAGCGGAACGTGAAACGAGATCAAAGTGTGAAGTATTGCACAATGCCTACAGTTCACGCGAAATACGGGATAAGGAGCAAAAAACTCTTGGTTGTTAGGCCTCGACGGCCGGTAGCTTCTTCGCTAGAAACAACTTCTGTACCAGCACCCAAGATGGAATAAAAGATAGTTCTGTTGTGGTCAATTGCTGCAAAAACAATGCGGCATCGAGAGTGCGCCAAGACGACAATCGTGATTATGATCTCTTCAGCGAGAGCTTACATATCTTCAAGAGATTACAATAATGATTAACATTCAATCATTCAATCATCCAATCCAACAATGGTCGAACGAACAGATTTAGAACATATCAATGATAGTTTACAAAGAAACACTTGGAAAATATTCGATGAAGAAATTCACCCATTCAGATTCTTAGTCTGCGTAATTACCACCGGTATACACGAGTGAAGTAGCTGACGAGGGAAATGTACCTTTGAGTTATATTGCAGTGCGGAGATGATTAGACACATCAAGATTAGACATCAAATTAGACGCATCAAGTTCCCCGTTCGGGTTATTGAGTTTTCTCAAACGTCATCATCTTCAATGTTAATCTTGAAAATAAACGGGAACATTGAAGCTCTAATAATTGAATATCATTGAACATTAAATTTTTCAAAGGCAAACTCTACAAAAAGTGTCGAGGCCATACCAATACGAGGTGCTAACAGATTCCTGTTTAATTAATACGTTTGATAATACTTCAATTCGGCCTCATTCCCACCGGAGCCTCGGCGCGAGTCAAAGCGGGCTCCACCGTGGGGGGGTTTGATTAGGAGGAAATAACAGTTGAATCTTTCACTATTGGCGAAGTTTGATTAAGAACGGATATGTTCATACGAAAGTAAATCAATTGATCGACTTAACACTTCGCCATATGAATACATGCAAGTAAATTAATCGAGCCTGTATACATGGCTGTATAAACAAAATAATTAGACATATGCTATACAAGTGACCTAATATTGAAAGTGAAGATAAACTTCTGGGCAGACAGGAAAATGTTTGTTATCCGAGGATTGAAAGGTCATCCTAACAGTACTGTAGTTGCAAGTCGCAATTAACAAAACGGATATCCGGCTAAGACTTCAACCACAAAAAAAAACGCACGTACCTCCAAGTGCAGTTCCGACTACGCTTCTAAGTTAGTCAATGAACATTCCACAATGGACTAGTCGGAGCTTTATGAGCCAAGAATACTGGATAGGTTATCTCTGATAAACTCGAGAAAAGACTGCAAGCACCAATACAGTGACAGCCTAAGGAAAGAACAAAGTTGGACCACGAAGAAAATGCCCAGCACATCGCTTAGGCGTCTATCAAGGAACGCTTAGTCATTGTTTACGTGTTCAGGATGAAGCGTCAAGTGGTTAACTCATCATTGGTCGCCTCGACATCTAATGATGCGGATGCTTGCTTTGTGACAATTATTTACCGTAATCATTACGTAGGAGTTAGTCAACTAGATACATTCGGACAGATGAATTAACACTCGTCCAAACAAAAGTGGAGTAGACTAGTTTTATTGGCTTCCCAAGACGAAAGATGACACTGACAGTGTTTTGGCAGAAAGTGTGTGTGAACTGAACGGGTGCCCTGTAGCCGAAATCAGATCCGAAAAAAAATGAACACAGGTTTATTCATCAATGCTGTGTGCACCTGACATGACATGACGAGATCCAAGTAATTACTCGGCAAGCTACAATGAATGCAGGCTTGGTTATGCATAAGGTAGCCGCTGTCAAGGAGACGCATGAAGGCATTATTCTGGGCTTCCGGGGCCGATACAGATGATATAATTAGCAAAGTCACATGTTCTTGCATTTGAAAGCAGCACATTATCTTTAAGTGCGTTCAAGATGAACAAAACTTGAGCGCGTTCAAGGACACACGCTCACAGCTTCATCACTACCCGGGTGTGGGTGCATTAACAAACTTAATGCTAAAAAAAATCCTGAATATTAAATGGGTGATATAAGAAATCTCGACAACGTAATAACAAAGTAATAATAACAAGGTAAACCAGACCAGCCAGCATTAAGATCATCAAGAATAGACAAAGGCAGGATTATAATTATGGGGGCCGATACTTCAGAAAATGAACGTGTTCGGTTAAAATTTAGCTATATTCATGTCATAGCTTGCGACGCACACCAATAGCATTCATACAAACGTTATCAAGCGAGGTCCGAAACAGTGTTACTACGATATCAAGTAGATAAAAGCAACAAGTTGAAGATCACAATTCGTGAATTAATGGATAACTGTTCAAATTTATCACCTCATAAGTTGAATGATTGTGACGTTAATCTTCAAAATAAATGTGGCAATCAGTTTCTGACCTCACTAACCTCTTCATTTAATCAGAGACCTTTTCCCTCTAGCATTTAAATTTCTGATAAAACAATTCAAACTTGGCAAATGATTTCTAGATAGATCAATATGAAAACGGTTTAAATGGCTTTAATTATATATTAAACGAGAAAGTCCCCCCAAACTGAGATCAGGAAGACTCAGTTGATTCATCAACGACAAAGTAGTGCAGTGTGGCGCAATTTCCGCGCAATGACGTCACAGATTAGGGGAATACCCGAAGGATACACAGCCACGACACGTGTGAAGGTTCACCCACATCGAGACCCGTTCATATCAACACAACATAACTACCTACAGATTGTGAGCTGAGAACCATATGTAGAACACATTGATTATGATTAGAGGTCCCATCTACCGCTTCCATAGACACTTAAGCCCAGTAGCATAAACAGTTACCCATATGGGATGTACACTGTCAACACACAATTACTAGTGCAGGACTGCAACAATAGTCAGGAAAAGAATTAGTCCATCGCGAAGACTTCGAAACGCTTCTTGTATTTACTTCATCACAAGTTAAACAACACAACCAAATAATTAGAGTATTGGACATACAAGAAGTAGATGACCAGGACCAGCACCAACTCACCCATACACTCTCTGGTGACGACTGTTGTCGGGACGCTGGAGACACTAGGCAACTTGTAGGCCAACTCTCTCTCGCTCTCTCTCAGACCCAGCCCGTAACGCTCTCTACACAACTGACGCTATGGTACCTGTGGCTCTATTTATATGCCGTCAGCTGGGGAGACGGGGGTCGGGAGGGAGGTCTCTTGAGGGAATGGACTGTATAGTTAGTGGCAAAAAGAGATTGTAAAAAATAGGCATTGAACAATGGCCGTTTGTGAATGCTTAAGAGCCAGGTGCAGCAAAAAAACTTTATACCAATGGTACTGGAGAACCAATTGAAGTAGCGAGGAACTGCGTTCTAGTAGTAGTAGTAGTGATTGTTTTCCACCGGAGTCCCAATGCGAAGTTGATGCAGACTCCCCCGTAGGCCCCGTAGGGCAATTACGACGTTCTAGGCATAAATGATATCCAAATAGGTTTGTGCTTGGATTGAGAGCTGGGAAAAAGCCTAGTTCAAGAGATGTCCACGTAACAGGCGTGAGTCAAGATGACCCCTTGGACGGATTTAGTGTTGGTTTTAAAAAGACTGATGGGGTGGTGCGGGTGTAGAGGGAATAGTGTAAAATGTCTGATCATGCCTCTAGATTCAACTTTAGGCGTGGGGCTTATAAAAAGTACGATGAAAAGAGATAGAAGAGAAGTATTGAATTAAGCACGCAGGTCAGGTGTTCAATCAACCGTTGAAAGAGGAATAGAAAATTGATAGGGCAAGGCCTGCAGGATGGCGACGAACAATTGGAGACGTTCAGAGAGACGTTGACAAGATGCGCGAGTAATGAGTTTGGTGAGAGAGGTGGAAGGAGTTGAAATATAAGCAGCGAAGAGGTAGTTGGAAGTTTTGATTACTTGCTTTCGAACATCAGTGGTGGCTTATGACGACTATAGAGAGGCGAGAGAAGAGATAGCGAGAGTGAGCAATGAAGTAGAGTTAATGAGGATTGATTGTGAATATGTGAGTTACCACGCGACGGAAGTGGGAGAGGGTCCAACAGTAACGATGAAACAGGAGGAAAACGATTAACGCTGTCTGGCCCTGCTTCACGCACCAAACTCGGGCCTCACTGCTGAACCTCAGTTGTGTAACCTGGTCCAGCAGATACCTTCGGCGCTCAGGGATTAGTTTTAGTAAGTGCACGCGTTATGTTTGCTAGTGCGAAAAGAGGAGGAAGAGTTGCGTTCAGCCGTCAGTCACTCCCTCCTGAGTGATGCGGTCTTCCGTAGGTATACGAATATCCAACATATAAATGCCATAGCTACTATGTTTGTTCCACATAACCATGAATTGGAGGAAAACAACTGAATCCAAAATGTTGAACGAGTGGCACTACACCCCCAGGTCACTAATACGCAGTTTATACCTAGATACACGTACACAGAAGAACGCACTGGTGGGAGGCAGATCTGTCCAGCTGCTCGGGCCAGTATGAATAGTTCCAGGACTCACTGCGGCCATTTACTAAGCTCACATTGTATTCCAAGTGCGGAATAAGCGCTCAGATCAGACATATTCTCAAGAACGCTCCAGCGTCGTCGTATTCATTTAATCGTTGGGTAATTGAACATTTCTAACCCAGGCGTCAGAAAATTTCCTGTTATGGTGACTAATAGATTTCCATTATCATGGTAAAAATAAATTGCATTAGAAATACTAGTGTAAACACCCCAATATCTTGAAACGACTACGTCAGCAGTTATCAATCTACTACAGAATTAATGATCCCGCACTTCGCGAAGTGACGTTATAAGAAATCTGCCGGTCGACTTAGGTGGAGCGATATCGTTTCACGGCCCTCCTTACCACACGCAAATTTATCGAAGCTAATCAAATATCTCGTTAAAACTAATCTGTATGGTAAGTTTCGGTGCCTATCAATTCCTCAATCTCTTCAACATATCACATTAAATCCATGGAGGTTTCCTAAAATAGACACCAGAAGCAGGATAACAAGTTTTTAATATTTTTACTGCACAAATAGTAATGATTTTTTTCCGAAAACGAAGTCCTGTATACGATGTACGGAACACTGACGGATCATGATGTAAAATCGCAGGCAATGCTTTCTTTGAATTCGAATTAAAATGCTCAAGAAATATTTTCATTTCAATATGACAGTTGTAATTCATAGGTTTGATTGTAGAAAATTTTCTAAGCGCCACGAATCACGATAATGCATATGATGAAGAAAAAGTCTAAGACTCCTGCACTATGACATATCAAGCATTCGGCGATGTGTAGTTCCTGGAACCCAGTTTCCGCAATTAGTTTATCATGCAGGAATACGGCACCTCGTTCATTACCATCACTGGTAGTTACAGCAGGCCGAAAGCACGGAGAACGATTGAATAACATTCACATGCGATGTTGCCAAAAAATTCTGTATTTTTTCTGAAATTGAATCCTCGGAGAGTCACAACTTCTAAGGTACGCTGATATGCTAATAATCATAACTAAGATGCTTGGTTACAGTAATCTTGTTTTTCTGTCAGCGTTCGAATATTGAATTTATAACGTTCCTTCTCAGATACACTGTCCATGCAGGCGCGTGCTTACCCAGATGTGAAGGTGCAGTTGGGGGAGCTCGAAATGGCAACTAATGAGTCCTGGATCTGTTTATCTGCTTGTAATATCTGTTCATATTAATATGTTTATACTGGCATATTAGTTGGGCCGGTACGCCTCCTCCATGGGGACTTCATTCTGGGTACGCGGTTATGCTCATAACAAAATGTGCCGCAGCATGGCACTGTATTTACTACCACTTTGACCCGACCGACGCGGTCCAGTTTAGCTTCAATTCTCGAGCTCACCTCGTTTATAAGGTATCATCGCTACAATAAAAAGCTGATTCATCGTTATTTAGAGACCCAAGTATGAGTGCGTGAGAAATGACGTGCCGTCAATATACGAGTTTCCGAAATGATTATTGATAGTCGTGTAACCAGAATGGCGTCCCTATGACCATTTTTAAACTATATTTCCA
>SDVV010021476.1:0-13123 GCA_016164225.1 Gammarus roeselii
ATTAATAATATACTTTTGGTAGATATCTATGACGCATGGACTTCTATTCAAGATTCTTAACGTCGGAGTCCATGGAGCCTCACCATTACAACTCCACCCAGCTAGAATGAGGTTCGTTTTGTTCTTTATCCTTTTGCCTTCGCCATCAAAGGAAACTCGCAACAAACCCGATTCGAGGCTCTAAATGGTTTGTCGGCTGTATTACTGGTTCAAAATTATGTATTGTGGAACTTCATAGAGCCTTTTAGATTCGTCAGGAAACTAAACACTATTAAGTACTAAATACCGTAGAATACACCAAACATAAGGTTGATGTAGAGAATGCTACACGATTGATTCTATCTTATTATATATCATCATTTTTTTTAACTAAGATTATTCAAGTGTTAACATTACATAATCGTCACTTTAAACGGTAGTCAATGAATCAATAATACATTATTTCGTTCTGTTTGATGCGTTTTGTTTTTTAAACATTGTTCGATGTTGATCGGAGTTGTTTTCATCACACAAAATGCATGTTGGATCAACTGCAGACAGATAAATGCTATATTTATGGTAGTGACAGGAAACCGTCTCGCACTCAGAGAGATGGTGGTAGAATTCATGCTGCAATATGCCTGCGATTTAATTTGAAAAAAATGATTGAAAGAGCGATGAAAACCTAAATAAAGTATCGATAGACCCTTGATCAGAAGAATAATTGATTGCTACCGGTGAAACATTTCTTGAAACAATATTTTAGTATTAGTATGACCGCTTGAAACACTCCGTATATGCAAGCGTCTGTTTAACCGGCAGTATAATAGTTATAGGTTTCAGTAGGATTACCATTGAACATCCTGCCATATATGATGTAACCCGCTTTCCAAATACAATGATTTATCACCGTAGGTCAAGGCGCCCTCGCATAGTCAAGCCAGCGCGATGCCGCCTAAATAATTAGATGCCTGCTTCACTGACCCTAAGCTAGTGATTTCCAGCCGGTGCGCCACCGACGCCGTTTATCCGCAGCACACCTTTGCGCCGTCGCACAGCGTCCAGTGAGCAGGGATTGTCACTTCTGAACAGTTCTCTGATCGTCCGGCTCACTGGTATATTGACCAACATCTGCTCGAATTAAACATTTTTTCTGTTGAGATTTGCCGAATTAAATCATGGATCATATAAAGTTGGTAGATGGGGGATTATCTGATCAAATTGAATACCGTTCTTATAAATGGTTGAACTATTTCCAAAGACTTCGCCTGATTGCAAACAACTACAAAAATAACACTCGAAGGAAAATAGTTTGAAAAATTCATTTACGATTCTGTAGAAATAGTGTTTCTAAGCCGAGCGAACAAGACGACTACGACAGAGCGAGAAGTAAAATAGTAAAATAGTAATAATAGTAATCCAAATAGATCCGAAGGTACACGAAGCCCCTGCTGACAATTTGGGATGTGATTCCCTCAGAACAACAAGTAAATCTCCACTTTTTTTTTCTTATCGCGGCAAGCAAACGTATACATGTAGTTCTTGTGATGTTCGGACGGTTTTGTTGCATTTTTCGTGATGAAACGTCGGCAGTGATCACGCTGCAGATGAAGCTGAGACATACATGCATTTCCGATGGGACAGCACAATACTGCAATATCTGTGTAAACAATATCATATTGATTAAAGGAAAATGACTCGTACATTTTTAACCTTGTAAATCAAATATACTAACAATTGGAATTATTGGACGTGTAAGATAATCAGCTAACCATCCAATAGCGGAGCAAGCGAAAAACACATAACGATAGCTCGGCAGACTGAAGTGGAATGATAATTTTAAACGAGACAAAAAAATGTGCATGAGAAATGGATGTTGAAAAACGTTGTTTTCACTGAGAATGATAATTGAATATCCACAATTTGGAACGGAAATGATAGACTGCGAAAGCATGGATTAGGGACAACAATGACCGGCCTTCAGCTGAAGAAGCAGCACTATCGTAGTGAATTGTCTCTTTGGATCAGCCCCTCCGGTATTATTCTTCAGTGTGGATGTAACTAAAATAAACTGAGCTGTCGTGTGTATGTGATATTATAATATAAAATGCGATTTGCATGACGTTGTCTTCACGGTGAGCCATTCTAAAACTCCACACCGGTCAACTTTGCAATATTGTGCAAACAATGATTATTTATTTGTGATTTTCAAGGTGGAACGTGAACAATTATTCCCTCCTCTTAAAAATTCATTACCTAACAATGCAAAGGGACGGACATAGAAATAAATTATAAGGTCATTGTTTACGCAGAGTTTTCCATTATCATTGAATGTGCTTGTACTTAGATGAAATATCATTCATTGTAAATTTGAAGTTGAAAGTATTACAGGATGGCTTCTATATAGTACTAACTCGGACAGACAAGAGCTTGTCACCGACATCGTTTTACAAATGTTTACAAGTGTAAGAACACAACAACAGGTCTTCTGTCTCAAACTGGGTTTCCTTTTGATGGTAAGAAGATTAGTTCTGACGCAGCACGTCTATGAGAGCATCATTTGTCTGAGTGCTTTCTACTTTAATAGATCAAAAAGGAGAAAAGGAGTGGTGCTGTGCCCATGGTATGTTTATTTCTCTCAACGCCTAAATTAATTGTTTCTCTATCGATGTCGTCCAGTGCAGTCCTTCTTCATAAAACATCTGCCTGATTTGCTGAAAAATTTAACATCATGTTGGAGGCGTGTACATTAACCTGATGTATTTTCTGCTGACCTGCTTCATCGTAAAGAAAAGTTGAATGAATGTACGTCTCATCCTGTCAACTGAGACGCCTCAGTGGATGAATGTCACGACTGACGAAGCTAGGAGATGACATTTAAATTCTTTGAGTCATTATATTGAGATTTTCAAATGTAAATAGTATAAAATGAAATAAACGTTTTATTCGCAAACGGATATTTGTAATGTTCACGAGTTTACCTCGACATATTGCAAGTGTACTCTAGGGTTTAAGGGTGGAGTTGAGGTCGGAGCCACACAGGGTTAAATGGTTGCTGATGTAGGAGACACACAAGGTTTAACGGTGACGTTGATTTAGGAGCCACACAGGGAAAAACAGTGACGTTGATGTAGGAAACACACAAGGTAAACGATGGCGTTGATATAGGAGACACACAAGAGACATATAAATTGCATGATTTATTTTATTAAAATGTTTTGGAAAACTTATGACGATCTGCAGTTGTCTTTCTGCCATTAAAGATTCGTTTTGCTAACATTCTCCTGGTTATAGTTTTTATTTGTGGCAAATAAAATTTGTAAGTTCCTTCCATAAGCTTACATATTCTGAAGAGTCGTGTTTCTGATTGGAAATTTATAGCATTGATTTTTTTAATGGTTCTTCTTTAATCGACGGAATGGTTTTATGTTAATACTCAAGCTCAGAAACCAGGGAGCAGAAGAGACGTGATGGGTAAATACAGAAAGAATTGCCCAAACTTTTGAACAAAGAAGTAGTTCTCCGTTGTGGTTGATGTGCAAATTTAGATCGAGATAACAATTTCAAAAGTCGAATTATATTGCAACATAAATCCATTCCCCTATTAATACCGACAGAGTTGGCCATCTTGTCGAGTTCAGAGCCCTGATATAACAAACTGCATCGAGGGCAAGTACCATAAACCGCCCGAGAAAACACTACCAAAACATCTCTTTGATGTTGCCTCAACGGCAGGAATAGCTCAAAGTTCACCTCTGGATACGTCATGATGACAACAGGTACTAAGCACTCGGTATTGCTGGCATTGACATTTGTTGTTAGATCGCAATAGATGCAGTATTACTTGTAATACTTGAACCTCCAACACTAACTCACTCACTCTTTGCCACAGGAAGGTGGACGCCTTTGCGGACCTGTTTGGGGTTCTAATGCCTAGTCACATAACATCTGATTTCTTTGAACGAGAGCTTAGACGAAACAATGGAGACATATACGGAGTCATTAAAAAATATTTTTGATGAAGGGTGATGAATGAGGTTCTCTGAAGTTTCAACTTTACTGTTCGTGGCGTCATCAGCCTGTCTGACTTTGTTTTTTTTTTGATCGAACAGTTCATATTGACCACGATCTGTATTTGATCCATGAACTTGCTGCAATTAATAATATACTTTTGGTAGATATCTATGACGCATGGACTTCTATTCAAGATTCTTAACGTCGGAGTCCATGGAGCCTCACCATTACAACTCCTCTCAGCTAGAGTGAGGTTCGTTTTGTTCTTTATCCTTTTGCCTTCGCCATCAAAGGGAACTCGCAACAAACCCGATTCGAGGCTCTAAATGGTTTGTCGGCTGTATTACTGGTTCAAAATTATGTATTGTGGAACTTCAAAGAGTCTTTTAGATTCGTCAGGAAACTAAACACTATTAAGTACTAAATACCGTAGAATACACCAAACATAAGGTTGCTGTAGAGAATGCTACACGATTGATTCTATCTTATTATATATCATCATTTTTTTTTAACTAAGATTATTCAAGTGTTAACATTAGATAATCGTCACTTTAAACGGTAGTCAATGAATCAATAATACATTATTTCGTTCTGTTTGATGCGTTTTGTTTCTTAAACATTGTTTGATGTTGATCGGAGTTGTTTTCATCACACAGAATGCATGTTGGATCAACTGCAGACAGATGAATGCTAAATTTATGGTGGTGACAGGAAACCGACTCGCACTCAGAGAGATGGTGGTAGAATTCATGCTGCAATATGCCTGCGATTTAATTTGAAAAAATGATTGAAAGAGCGATGAAAACCTAAATAAAGTATCGATAGACCCTTGATCAGAAGAATGATTGATTGCTACCGGTGAAACATTTCTTGAAACAATATTTTAGTATTAGTATGACCGCTTGAAACACTCCGTATATGCAAGCGTCTGTCTAACCGGCAGTATAATAGTTATAGGTTTCAGTAGGATTACCATTGAACATCCTGCCATATATGATGTAACCCGCTTTCCAAATACAATGATTTATCACCGTAGGCCAAGGCGCCCTCGCACAGCCAAGCCAGCGCGATGCCGCCTAAATAATTAGATGCCTGCTTCACTGACCCTAAGCTAGTGATTTCCAGCCGGTGCGCCACTGACGCCGTTTATCCGCAGCTCACCGTTGCGCCGTCGCACAGCGTCCAGTGAGCAGGGATTGTCACTTCTGAACAGTTCTCTGATCGTCTGGCTCACTGGTATATTGACCAACATCTGCTCGAATTAAACATTATTTCTGGTGAGATTTGCCGAATGAAATCATGGATCATATAAAGTTGGTAGATGGGCGATTATCTGATCAAATTGAATACCGTTCTTATAAATGGTTGAACTATTTCCAAAGACTCCACCTGATTGCAAACAACAACAAAAAAACACTTGAAGGAAAATAGTTTGAAAAATTCATTTACAATGCTAAAGAAATAGTATTACTAAGCCGAGAGAACAAGACGACTACGACAGAGCGAGAAGTAAAATAGTAATGTGAGAAACAATAGAAAACATTGTATCATTTCATAAGGCCAGCATTGTTCTTCACGGAGCAGAACTGCGAACAACGTGCTTGCCTTGCACTCAGTCTGATGCCCTCAAGGAAGGAAAAGTATTCGATTGTGAGTAATGATGTGCTAGTTACGAGTCAAGGAGCGAATTGTGAGTAGAGAAGAACGATTACAAGTCAATATGTGCAAGTTGAGAATCAAGAAGAGAGAGTCGCGAGTTAATCCAAAAGGCTGAGTGGCGAGCCAATAAGCAAAACTTTCGAGTCAATATGTGCAAATAAGGAGTCATGATTTGCTTGTTGACAGTAATAATACCATATGTACACTGACCGAAGGTCCTCACCTCCAGCGTACGGGGGACGAGATTTGACTGCTCGAGGTATCCTCTCATTGCATATTGGTCAGCCCAGAGAGCAGACCAAATCCAGTGAGAACGGTGTTTTAAATACAGTGCACTGGAGTTCCAATCCAAACTTTCAGGTTTCTGCTCTGAGAAAAACACCCACAGATGATAATACAAACACTTGGATTCCTGTTTCAGTTTCACACTTCATACCGGGCAAAATCCGATTTTACTGATGAACAAACATTGAATTTAATGGATAAATCCAAAGTGAAAAGTGTTTCAAGAATTTATAGTCTCAAACGAAACCTAGTCTATGAATCAAGCGGATCGACGTTATTCGACAGGTCATAACTGCGTTATTTGACAGGTCATAACTTCGTTGTTTGACAGGTCATAACTGTGTTATTTGACAGGCCATAACTGCGTTTTCTGACAGGTTATAACTGCGTTATTTGACAGGACAGAACATGCGTTATTTGACAGGTCATAACTGCGTTATTTGACAGGTCATAACATTCATCGAAGATTGACAGACAAAATGCAAGTCATTTAGTTTGGACAAGCTTGAATATTTTCAATCATAATTACCTTGATTGACTATTTAATATCATAATTGTATTAAGAGATGTACGCGGTGCTTCGGTTTGCACTATATCATTTCATCTCCGAAGGAAAGAGGTTTGGTAGCACTGTAATCGGTGATTTTCCTATTTCCACTAGGAAAATATACGGCTCAATATCCCTTAGTAACAGAATCCATTTAATAGCATGGAGAGAAAATACGATGAATGGTAACTGCTGCCGTGTTCAAAAAATCATAGAAACGACAACGAGCTCTGATACAATGCAGTTGTACCAACGGTAAGTTTTCGAATTGTGGAAATGAAAATAGTGTGGGTCGTGTTTTTATAACACATACAAATGTTTATTTGTTGACATTCTAATTGATGAGTTAGATGAGTTTTTTTATCAAATCCACCATTACCTACTTTCACTGGATGCCTCAGAAAAAAGATATTCATGAATGATTGACTTGGATGGCTAAGATCAGGACCCAGACGAGGGGATATCACCGACGCCTCTATGATTGCTCATCACTCAAAGTTCCTCTTGACACCACTTGATGTTCTTTGTATGACCTAGTTTGAACTATGGTCATGATTTCAGTAGTTATTGAACTTCGTGAGGATGTAAATTTAAGTGTGTTTATTCATTATCCAGACAGAATTGTATGTTCAACGCTACAAAATCTTTATTTACGAATCATTTTAACTGCACCGTTCCATACAGCATAATTGACATCCTATTGTAACGAAACCTACATACACAGCAACCATGATCCTTGAACCTGTTTCCGCAATTGCACCGCCACCGCCAGCTTCCATGTCGTGCATGGAGCGAAGTGGTACGATTACAACCAATTGTATAGCGTTCTCCTTTATCTGTTTACCTATGAAAGAGGATGACGCGAAGAACAGTGTTCACTTGGTGACTGGCTCGGTGGGAAGGTGAAAGAGGATGACGTGAAGAACAGTGTTCACTTGGTGACTGGCTCGGTGGGAAGGTGAAAGAGGATGACGTGAAGAGCAGTGTTCACTTGGTGACTGGCTCGGTGGGAAGGTGAAAGAGGATGACGTGAAGAACAGTGTTCACTTGGTGACTGGCTCAGTGGAAAGTTGGAAGAGAATGATGTGAAGATCATTGTTCACTTGGTGACAGGCGCATTGGAAAGGCAAACGCATACTCTCTCCCTACCGGAAACTGGATAATGATATTAAATGATTGCTGAGTTCCACATGCATCAACAAACTCTTGACTCCTCTGTCTATCTTTCCTGGATATGATCTTCAACATACATGGATCAGTAATGCGTTCCTATGACTCGGTCGACTTGAAGGCACTGAGCCTGCTAGTCAGGGAACTAAACAACTACGGTTATATAAATCTGTTTGTACAGTTAATCACAAATTAAGCAAACAATGATTACGGCATGCAATAACTGAAGTGGTCCTGGGCATAGCATTATAATACATAACAAGCCGACCATTTAGTTGCATCTAACCATTTCATTTTAATTCGCTCGAGTCCAAAATGATTTATTAAGAATTCTATTTCTCAATTCACATTATATGCAAGATAAACAGTATGCGCTTTCCAGAGGTTTATTTAGAGATTCATATATGGCCTGCATGTATACCTCCTTGAACCAACACTTCTCATTTAATAGCGTTCATTCATTAGGTAAAAAATATCCTGGTTGGGCAGATTGACAACAGAAACCCCATAAACATGAGCCAGCAGGAAAAGATAATGACTACTCACACGGAATATATTTCCTGAAACACTGGATCTGTGATGAGCTGGATGAGCTGTGATGAGCTGTGATGAACTGGATGAGCTGTGATGAGCTGGATGAGCTGTGATGAGCTGGATATGTAAGAAATCCACAAAATATTGCCTCCTTAGGGAAATAAAATATTCGCTGGACTCCTGCATATGCTATTTCTATTCAGGACGCTGGCTGGAACTGAAATAACTCTACATTATTCCAATGCAACGGAAACATACACGGAGTAGAACCATCATGACCCAGAAGAAAAATAACATCCACAATGCAAACCTCTGGTTCGCATTGTGGTTGACCAACGACTAAGATTATTTTGACATTTATACAATTTCACAGCACAATTTATTAGTTCATGAAACAACGGAGTTTGAGGATGCATTTGGAAGAAACAGCCTGCAAAATTAAATCCTCCACGTCTGCAGTGCTTTTTTTCCCCTAAAATTCCCAGTTATTTTACTTTTAGTGGACTACATGAACTACGATCAAATCATAGCTATTTAATGTTGAAATTGAATAGCTACAGAAATTGTCATCTTCTCTGCTCAGGAAGAACTATTCATATATAATTTGTAGCAAATGCAGTTATCCTGTTGACCATTGTGAAATAAAAATTAAAGTCAAAATTTAAGATATTATTCATGTTACTGAAACTAGAATCGTGATAAAAAACAGCAATGTTTCTTTGATGTGACCTTGCATGAGTTTAATCTTATCAAAGTATTTCCAACCTATAAAAGGAATTTCACTGAAGGCCTAATAAATAAGTCCTCAATGCCGAAAGCAGATCGACGTCACCAATGTTACTTGATGATGCAAAAAAGTTTCGCTTGGGGTGGATGGATGATTGTTCATTTTATAGATCATTAACACTTTATTTTAGTATTTTATTATTTCTTCTTGCTTGGGCTCTATTATTTTTTTCTGCCCTTTTTTCATGGTGATAAATTTTCAATTTGTTATTATTATTATATGAATCGAGGTTGGTTGAGACAAAGTGACCCAGAGAGGGGAGGTTTTTGTGGGACCCGCGGAACTCGGGGACCCGGGGTTTCGGGAACCGGGGGGACTTGGGAGATCAGGTGGATTTGGGGAGATCCACTTGGACTTTTCTGGGGCCCCTTGGGACACCCTTGAGACCCTTTAGGACCCTTTTGAAAAACTGTGGGACCCTTTAGAAGCCCCTCTGAATCCTGGAACATCTGCTCCCCCCTCCCAGCGCTGCAAAACCCATACACAGAAAAATGTTTGTGAGATGCATGAGTAGAACAAGGGCGCAGAGGGCGAGGGTCGCGTCGAGGCTGGTCGAGGTGCGTCGAGATCAGTCGAAACATGTTGAGGCGAGTCGAGTTGGTCGCGACGAGCCGAAACTGGCTGAAATGATTCGAGACAAGCCGAGATGAGCTGATGCGAGGGGTTTAGGAGGACTCGGAGAGCTCGGGAAGACCCGGGGGACATGGGTAACCCTCCGGGATTTATTGGGCTCTTTGGCGACCCAAAGAACCAATGCCCCCCCCGCCCTATCCCCTTAAACAAACAATCAGTGCGAGATCAATAATCTGAGCAGTTTTTCTGCCCATGACGAACCCGCTCCTACTTTCTTTTTCACGATCCACAATATTATAACGCTGGAATATATGTGCAGGAGTTCGCATATGTGATTTTGTGAATAGGTATTTTTTCTTCAGTCTGTGCTCGCTCGCGCGTGCACGGACCATATGCAGTTTCTGGGGTTGACCTGAACTGGGCAGCTATAAGACCTTGTGACGCGTTGCGGTTGGAGTCCATCTCATCCGTGAAGCCATAGACCTTGTACCAATTTCGACGATGCTGTCTATGCGCACTGTCGCGCGTGCATGTTATTCTCGGAGTTCTGGGTGGTTGGAGGCGGGGATTCGTTTTGTCTGAGTCTTTATCTTGCCTGAATAAATCAATTGTATAAAAATAAAATAGATCGCGTCGCTGTGAACGTTGTGTTGCGTTGCTGCCGGTGCTGGCTTTGTCCGTGTAGCCGTGAACCTTGTACCAATTTCGACGATACTATCTGAGCGCACTGACGTATAGACATATAACTCATGAGGTTCTAAGGGGTTGGAGGAGAGGATTCGTTTCGTTGCATCTGAGTCTTCATCTTACCTTAATAAATAAATTGTATTTATACAACTAAACCGCGTAGCTGTAAATATTGTGTTGCGTTGCTGTCGGGGCTGATGTTGCCCGTGTAGCCACTGACCTTGTACTAATCTCGAAGATGCTACCTGTACGCACTAGGGTGAGTACATATCACTCTTTATATTTTTATATTCTAAAGGATTGGAAGCGAAGATCCGTTTCGAGAAAGCGTTTTTTCTTTTGCGCACTAGCGTGCGTCTGACATTGCTAAAATTTTCACGTTTCTTCTAACGTTAGAAGCGTTGTTTCGGTTTTTCCTCGCACACCTAGGAGTGCGAGCCTACTGGAATCATTGATCATCGAGCTTTACGGGGGAGCCTATTATGACTCACATTGAGGCTCTGGTGGAAATGAGGCTCAAATCAAATCAAATCAAAAAAGTTTCGCTACTGGTATTATATTGTTTGTATTTCCCTCTTTAATACATGTATGAAAATACACGAAGACTTCGAGGTCTCACGATGGACAGTCACGGTCACGGTCTCACGTTGGACAATCACGGTCACGGTCTTACGTTTTTACAATTCATTTTCACATTAAATTAATTGAAGAACGCTATTATTCCCTCATCGTACATAACTCAGTCAGTTCTTGCTCCATTAATCAACACGAACAATATAAAATCAACAACCTAACTATACATGCTAGTGGGAATCTGTGTCAAATAATTTCAAAATTCGTTTTCTGGTATGAATTTGTCGTTACGATAACGATGACAATTATGCTATACGAGGAGGCACAGTTAATGTTATTAACAAATGGTATTAGGTGTAACATAATTATGTCTTGACTACAAGTCAAAACCCTTGATTTTACCTCCTATCAAAGTTGATATAACTACTCAAAACGTGCCCAAAGAAAACACGCGATTAAAAAGAAAATCAAGAGAAATTGTAGCTATTGTGCACGCAGAGCAGCGAAGGCGATACCCCCTAATGGGTCCTGACATTAGGCGCAACAATGCGTTAGGAACCAAATATTTTTCTGCCGTTTGAAGTGAAGGTAGTTGATGTTGGATATTGACGAAGATGCTCTTATTCTGTGTAACCTAATATTTCGAGTTCATTTGGAATGTACATAACTGAGCATCTGAATATGTTGCTACTGGGATGATGAATTTTATTGAAATACTACCATAATGAATGCGTGTTGGGACCTTAGGAACAAGTAATAATTATCGGTAATGCGAGCGATTGCTTGACAGGACGTCAGGACGTAGTCCGCACAGTTTAGAAAGTTTTCCATTACAACTTTGGGCGGATGTTCACGAAACCAGAAAACATCTTCTAATCGGAATCCAATTAACCAATTCATTTAACTAAGGAATGTTAGATTAGGGGAATAAATTTGACTATCAATTTATGATAGTCTAATAGAGAACTGCTCACTAAAAAAAACTTTGCACATTGCTAAAAATACAGTTAAAAACATTACACCAGGATGTTCGGTTCGGTGGGCAATGTTATTGCCATTAGCAGGTGCTCAAACTTGCACGATTAGACACGAGTGGAGGTTAGGAAATATCTCAGATTATCTAATTTATCTATTGTAAACTCTCGTTGTTCAACCTTAGCTATGATGTGCCTGCAACAATCCTGCGTCATGACCCCAGCCAGTTTTATGATCGAATGATTCAAACCCTGCGTATAAATAAAATGACCATTGTTCTGGCTCGTGATTACAACCTAAGGAAGGAATTATTTATCATTTTATTGTAATACGACGGTGGTCTAATGAAGAAGAATGATCCACCTAATCAAGAAGCCTCATGTGTAGTACGGTGCTGATATTTAGAAACACCGTAATGGAGGAAAAAATGAGAATTTTTAATTAAAAAGGTTTGTCTGTTTGTGGTAACAGCAGCGAATATAAACCCAACTATTGGGTGATTTTCCGACTGCGCTGTTATTCATTCCTACGATTGGGGGCAAAGTCTCAGGTCAATTGAATAATCAGCTCTGAGGGTACCTGTTTTGAAGGGCCGGATTATTGGTTATTGAGAACTCCACTTACATTATTACATTTTGATTCAAGCAATTACATTATAACTCAAGCAATTGCATAATATAATTGCTTGAGTTTCAATGTAATTGCTTGAGTTACAATGCAATTGTTTGAGTTGTAATGCAATTGATAAATTGAATTATAACTCAAGCAATTACATTATAAATCAATCCATTACATTATAACTCAAGCAATTACATTATAACTCAAGCATCGCATACAACAGAAATGCTCCCTCTAGATGAAATTACCATGAAGTCAATGAATAATTTTGTTTACATTGAAATCCCCCCCCCCCCCTCATTATTTCCATCGGAATCCAAACTTGTTGCATGGGCCACGGATGACGTCACGATTTTATGACAAGATAAGCCAGCTGCATCTACATGGAAAAGTCAGTACTTTCACACAGAAGCAGGAACTTTGATGCGAGACCTCCTCACGGCATCCACAGGAGTGGGTAAAAATTACCCTCAAACAAGATCTTACAAAGGAGCTGCGCCAGACATTCAACTCAGAAGATATGACGGAGGATGAGTGGGAACGCCACGGGATGATGCACATGCCTTATAACCTGTTTGAAGAATGGTCACAAGCACAGTTATCACGCCATTTGTGATATGTTCAGTACTTCAGTGGTCTCAAGCAGGGTATTTAGCTTTTTCTCGACTCAATAAAGTGTTATTGAGCTATTTGCGGTTCGCCAAATTTTTGCAGTGTGTATA